>JAVXUP010002601.1:0-119670 GCA_033070095.1 Escallonia herrerae | reverse complement strand
TCATCGAAAATCACAATTTGTACAGTGATTCAAAAGGCGTGTAAGATTGTTATCATTGATATTATGTGTTATATACAGTTCTGTGGCCAATTAGTATACTGATTTATCCTTAATTTTTACCGTCATCTACAATAGGTTCAGTCAATGGATAGACCAGTGGCCTCCTGCTTGAAATTACTAGCTGAAGGCCCTAACAAACAAACATCCTGTTACGGAGGCTATATCATCAACGGGTTTAGGTTTAACGTAAAAGATGATGACCGAACAAAACAAACCCAAAACAGTGGAGTATTGGTCAACGGCGACTGTTATGCCGAGAATTGCATGGACTTTTACGGAGAGCTAGATGAGATTGTTGAGCTAACATATCTGGGTTCCCAAAACAGCCTGGTAATGTTCAAGTGTACGTGGTTCGATGTCACATGCAGTAGAGGAATCCGTGTTAGCTCTCAAGGGATTGTAGATGTCAATGTCAAGTCAAGACTTGCATCAGACGAGCCCTTTGTGTTTGCTAGTCAAGCTGTACAAGTCTTTTACGCGAAGGACGTCGCCAATCCCAAATCTCATTGGTATACAATTATCAAGTCCAAGAAATTGCCCGTGACATATGACAGTGAGCTAGACTCCTTTCAAGCCGACCAACCACCTGTCTTGTTCCCTGTTGAGGTCAACAACGAGGAGGATGATCTTCCTCTTCCAACAACACTTCATGTAGGAGAAGAAGTCGTAGATGATGACGCGGAAGACGTGGAAAGTGTTGGAGATGATGTGACCGAGTCTACTGATGAAGAGGATGAATTAGAAGATGAAGAGGACGACGAGTCCCACGAAGAAGAGGACGACGAGGAAAGTGATGAAGATGATGATGATTCTCAAACTGAAAATGATTGAGTTGTAATGTTGTAACAAGCCGGGAAAAAATGTAGTCACATTTTAGAACTTGGTTCATATTAATGTGTTTTTGCACCTCCGTTCATATATATATATATATATATATATATATATATAGTGCCGATGATGATTTCTGCAAAATTATTGTTTTTAATGTGTTCATGTATTTGTAATTTATCTATACAAAGTCAGATATGGATAGGATACGGGCTATTCGTGGCCGGGTTGGACGCCGAGCTGCTTCCTCCCCGGTGGGTCCCACCTCGTCATTGCCCACTGATGACGAGGCACAGAGTGATCGCGTACAGCAGATGGGGCCCCAGCTCCAGCCGTCGCCCCAGCCCGACGCAGATTCATCCCACACGCGCGTTGATTCTCCTTCTTCCGTGGGTTCTACCACAGGTATAGTTGATAACGGTGTTTAGTACATTTTCGCTAGCCTTATATTTAAAGTATATTTGAACTGTATTAATGTTGGTGTTTTGTAGGATCTCGACGAGGCCGTGGTCCGACACGCGGGGTACGCATCGACCCCCAGCGTAAACAGAGAGTTACGCTCACCCAGGAGGGCCTGTAAGTAAAAAAAATATCACATCATGCCTTATATTTAAAATTTTGGGGTGTTAATTTATATTTGAACTGTATTAATTTATTTATTTACTTCTTTGGCAGGATCCTGGAGAATCAGGCGAGGACGAAGATCGGCGTTCTTGTGAAGGGCCGATTCTTCGAGCCACGCCTGTACTGGAAGGACTGGGATGCCGCTGCGAGGGAGTCCCTATGGGAGGAGTGGCTGGTACGGTGAAGTATTTTTTTCAGCGATAGTATTTGTTTAATTAAAGTTTGTTTTCTGTAGTTAATTTGTGTTATTGAATGCCTTACAGGAGGGGTTCACGTTTGACTCGCCTGAGCAGCAGGCACTGGGGCAGCAGGCCTTCTTTGCTTACATCGGCAAAAATTACCGCCGATGGCTCCACGACGCAAGGGACCGGGCGAAGAAGATGCTGCCCGAGGGTGCCCCAATGACGGAGATGACGAGATATCCCCCACATTGGATATCTTCGACTGTATGGACGACGATGATAGATCGGTGGGCTGCGGATCCAGGTTGGGACGCCAAGAGTAAGTGCGGGGCTGAGAACAGACAGAACAGAGATCCGACGCACACGGGGGGGTCGGTGCCACACGACATCGTCCGACACAAGAATGCGGTCGAGCACCCGGATCTGGAGGACGATGAGGTCGTAGCTCTGACGTATAATCAGACGCACGTGCGGAAGAAGGACAAGGACGAGGCGCACCGAGCGGGCGACTATATTTCAGATATTGTCCGACGGATCGATGTGAGTCAATTTGTTTAAGTTGTTAATTTTTTGTCTTTCTATCCTCAATGTCTGTTGTGTTAATTAATGCCCTAACATATCTTTATATCACTATTTTTTGCAGGCCTCGTATGAACAGCTTAGGGGGTCTGAGGAGCAGTCCGGACAGCCATCAGCGTCCACTAGTACGGGTGCGAGTACTGGGGCGTTGAAGCGATGGCTGGATACGCCGGAGGTCGTCAATCGGCGGAAAGGCCGCATACGCGGCCTGCCTAGTCGACTGCTCGTGCCGTGATAGGAGCGTCCTCACCCCCACTGCCCCTCCACAGACACCGGCTCCTCGGCATCCGTTGGACGACGAGGAGATCCGCGCATTGCTACGGTGGTGTTGAGGATGATCAGGGAGCAGGATCAGCAGCGTACCGCAGCTGGACATGCCGAGCCGGCCCCGAATCAGCAGGATCCAGATCTGGGACTCGGCAACCCCTGATGAGCCCCTTCCCGTGCCCGGTCCCAGCTTCCCCCCGGCCCCCACGCCCGGCTTGTACTCTTCTCCCTTCCCCTAACTAGCTGTATCCGGTTCCCAGCTTGTACATAATGAGTCTTTTTTATGATTAATTTTACATATTTCTTTGTGTATTGATTATTGCGCGTTGTTGTTGAGGATTGATTTTTTTATTACAGGTTTGAGCATTAGAAAAATAAAAAAAATATTTTAAAATTTTTTTGACTTTTGGCCACGAATTATATCCGTCTCTAAAAGTTTTTTTTATTACTATCCGTTTTTAGCGACGGATTATTCCGTCGCTAAATAAGACATTTAGCGACGGAATATTCCGTTGCTAAAATACTTAAAATATAATTGAGACGGATATTCTGTCGCTAATTAATAAATAAATCCGTCTCAAAAACTTAAATATTACACGACGGATTTGAAAATTCCGTCGCCAAACTATTAGTCATGGGCTTTTATACGAGGGACTTTTAGCGATGGTAAATCCGTCGCTAAAACATTTAGCGACGGATTTTAGACTTTTAGTGACGGATTTCCCCGTCGCTAAAAGTCTTTTTTCTTGTAGTATAGAATAGCTATTAATCAGATTAAATCTAATATATTATGCTTGTATGAAAATCAGAAGTAAGTGAGAGTAGAATGTATAAACATATGCAAATTTATTAACCATTACATAAATGAGATACTTGTACTAATGCACATAAACATACATTCTTTTTGTGCTTCGTAGAAAATTCTTCAAGTTTATTAAATGTTGCTTGCTGCGCCAAACGTGGTCAAACCAAGGCAATTTTATTACACTATCGACTAAAATTTTTTAGGAGCAATTTGTCGTCCATGACTAGCGACAATGATTTGCTGATCCCCTGAGACTAGAGGTGTCAAAGGACCGGGCTTGGGCTTGCCCAGCTCGGGCCCAGCGGGCCAGAAAAAGGGCCGGGCCATTTTGGGCATTGGGCCTTGTAAACAGGGCCGGGCCCAAATCTTGGAAATAGAGGCCCTATCCAGGCCTAAGCCCTAGGCCCTAACTTTAGGGCTGGGCCTAGGGCCGGCCCAGGCCCCCCCCCCCCCTTTTTTTTTTTCTTTTTTGTGTTGAAAAAATACTCATTCACAAAATAAATACAATTGATAGGCCCTAAACCATTCAATATCGTTCTTGTGACTAATGAAGTGTCTTAGAGCTTTACGTTTACTCTATTTGAAAATATTGATTAGCAACAAAGAGTAATTTTGTTCGCAAAAAGACAATCTTTTCACATGAGTAAATATAAAGAAATGTGCATGTCCAAAAAGTTAAAATAAAAAGTAAAATATGAGGTGTAGAGAGAATGATGTGTGAGAAAGAAGGGGGAAAGAAAAAAAATGACTCAAAATGGTTTATGGCCAGATTTAGGGCCAAAGGGCTGGGCCAAAATAAGGCTTAAAAGAGGGCCAGAAATGGGCCAAGGGTCGGGCCTGACCCGGGCCTTTTTAGGGCCGGGCCGGGCCATTTTTAAAAAATATTAGGCCTGGCCCTAGCCCAGGCCCAAGGCCCTACAGGTTAGGGCTATTCATGCTTAGGGCCGGGCCAGCCCGGGCTTATTTAGGGCCGGGGACAGCCCGACCCTTTCGACATCTCTACCTGAGACGGTGTCGCCCACTCTACTTGTCGTCTATCTCGTCGCTCGAGTATGCGCTAGTGAGCTTGCCTAGCATAAATAAGCATTGCGGCTATGTGGTTTAAGTGTGTGGCTAGGCAGGCTGGCATGCCTATAGGCAATGAAAGCGCATTATCAATCGAAACAAAATCCACCATTGAAACCTGGGAAACAACAGATTGTCACAGAATTTTACAGACTCCAAACCCAAAGCAAAAGTTCTATCACAACTTCTGTTGGCTCTTAAAAATCACCCATATAGCGAAACTCGTCACGGTGGCTCACTTGATCCCCACAAATTAGATCGAATTGAGCATCAGTTTGGCATCGATCGGATGTCTTTTTGCTTGAATTCCTGTTGCCACGTCATGTATCAGATCATCTCGTTTCTGGATAAGAATTTGCCGTTGTACAACTATCTCTGACGTAATAGGTAATGACCAAAAGATTGTTGGTGAAGCTAAGTACTTGCCAAAAAAGAATCAGTAGAGAGTTGATTAGAAGGTGGATTTCGATATAAGTTGCCACATTTGCTGGATATGTAAATACTCTAATAGTACATTAAGAAAGGTAAATGAGAAAATTTGCACTCTAAATTAGCTTAATTTGAAATGTTCGAAATAAAAGAAAATAACTTATCTAGAACAAAAAGAGTACCATACAAATATATAGGTAATAAAAATAGCATCAGTTGTTTAAGAAGGAAGAGAGTATTATATATATATATATATATATATATATATATATATATATATATATATATATATATATATATATATATATATATATATATAGATGAGATAATCCATGAATAGCCAATTCAACTGATTAGAGTAACTCTAGCTACGCAATGTCTAGGGTGTATAACATACCCTAGACCTTTTGTTTATGCAGATGAGCTGGATCCTACGACGAGAAGTCGCCCCATTGGCCGTTGACAAACAGCTGATTTGCTGAAAAGAGTTTAGTCTAAACTCTCTTCTTGGCTGAAGAGTCTGTAATCTGCTTTCCCCAATGGCTTTTGCCGAAGAAGCGTCGGCCTCTTCCGCATCTTACGACTTTGAATACGGTGCATTCTTGAGTTTTCGAGGCGAAGACACTCGCACGACGTTTACTGGCGACCTCTTCCACGCTCTGAAGGCTGCGGGATTGAACCCTTTCATGGATAATGACGGTATACAGAGAGGCGAAACCATCACTTCAGAATTGGAAAGAGCAATCGAAACTTCGAATGTTTCCATTATGGTATTTTCTCGAAACTATGCCACTTCGCCTTGGTGCCTGGATGAAGTGCTGAAGATACTCCAGCACAGCGAAACCAAGACTCATGGGATACTGCCGCTCTTCTACCACGTGGATCCGACCGTAGTGAGGTATCAGAAGGACAGCTTTGGAGAAGCGCTTGCTAAACATGAGAGCAGGCATGGGGAGGAGAAGGTGGAGCAGTGGAAGAAGGCACTCAACCATTGCGCAAGTTTGTCTGGATATACCTTTCCCAATCCAGATTACAGGTAAATCCTTCAGTACTGCTCTGACATTCACCTCTGCACTAGGGATCCCTGTTCCTAACTTGTGTATGCTAGAATGGATAATCATGGTAGCTGAATAATTCTGAAAGCTAAAGTCTATAGAAAAAGTGACCTTAATAAATCCAATACAATTATGCAAAGGGAAATCTAGATATGAGATTCACCTCTATGTACGTGAGGGATCCGTCCCTTACATTGTTTTTGGACGTAACATTTTAGTCTAAGATCTATGTGATGATCGCAAGTCAGAAGTCTTGATCCGGACTGTTGGTTGGAACCATCCCTCCAACCCCCCCCCCCCCCCCCCCCCCAAAAAAAAAAAAAAACCCCCAACACCCCAAATTTTGACTTGTGTCCGCAGGGTTGAACTGGTTGATCTGATCCTTAGAGTCGGAAACCAATTCTCCCAGTAGATGCGAGGACTAGAGTTGGATCAGGATTCAAGATCCTAAAAAATCTTGTGAAAAATGCAAACTATCAAATAAAGCTCACATGCTGCTGCCTAGTACATTAGTGTATATCCGATTAAAATTTGTGAGACCCTTTTACTAACGATATATTCCTCGAATGCAAACGCAGTTTTCAGATAGACTTCATCGATGATATTGTCAAATGGACCAGAGACAAAGTCGGCATCCGCAAGAAAGAAGAGACTGTATTTATGTATGATGTGTTCGTAAGTTACAAAAGCAAGGACATCCCCAAGAACATCATCAAGCTACTCTATGCTACGTTACAAAAATCAAAGTTTAAATCCTATGAAGACGAGATCAATAGGAAAGAGGACACTAGTTCAGAATTCGATGCAACAATCAGCCAGTCGAGGAGTTCAATCATTGTGTTCTCGCGCAATTACTCCTATTCGCCATGGTGTCTTCATCAGCTAGCCAAGATTTTCAACTATAGTGAAACAAAAAGGCATGTAATTCTACCGGTCTTTTATCTGGTGGATAAGGAAACCGTTATTGGGCAAGCGGATCGAATGTCACAAGAACTTGATGGAAAGTATAATGAGCAGTTTAATCTGTGGAGGGAGTCCATAAAAGTGGTTGCAGAACTGCCGGCAATATCCATCTCACGTGGTGGAGCTACTCAAAGGTAATTTCCTCAAGATCCTTTCTTCTTCTCCTTTCTTTTTATATGCATCTGCTTCGTGAATTGTTCAGAAGAAAGTAAAAAATTACTCAATAGAAAAAGAAATTTGTTCCTATGAAGATTCTTAATTGATGGGTACCAGAATTATCTTTCATACTTTTGATATGGATAATAATAAAGTAGCAAGGCATTTGTCAAAAAGGTTCACCTCTTTTGAAATCTTGCAACTCTAGCCGTACTCGAAACATGGGCCATTTTTTTTTGTTTTTTGCTTGGTAAGAGACACTAAATTAAACATTAAGTGTTTTATACATTGTATTAAGAGTTAACTACTCGGTTGACCATCAAATTATAACGCAAATTCAACTTTGATCATTGCATTTCAATTTGTATTAAAAGGACCATTGAACTCGTTAAGTTGTCCAATTAATTCATTCCGTTAGCCTCCGTTAATGCCAAGTCCGTTAAGTGGCTTAATACAGGGACAATTTCGTCACCCTATTTTCTCATTTTTTTCTGCCCAACCCACCACCACCGCCATACATTCATCCCTGCTCCTACCTGAAATCCATTGAGGTATTATCTGCTGTCCCTATCAATCCCATCTTACTTACATCTAATCACCAGTAGCCACGGCCAACCAGTGTACTGCTAACAACAAAACACTACCGCAATCGGACATCTGACCACCACCTTTCCGACCTTTCCCACATTAACCAATCATGTCCCCACTGTGCCGTACTTGTAAGTATTCATCGAAGCAATGTGTGTAGTCTCAAGTCTTTCAAATTAATTAAGCGCCCTTGGAGCATACCCATAGCAGGCTTCAAATGGAATAAGTTGTAATGAGCTATGGTTGGTAGTATTATACAAATATTTAGCTAACACCAACTATTTACTCCAAGTCTTTGGGCTGTCACCAGAAAAACACCTTAGTTATGTCTCTAACGCTTGATTCATCACCCTCTCTGTTTGCCATCTATTTGTGGATGATAAGAAATGGTCCTTTGCAGGTGAGTTCCGTTTAGTGAGAAGAGTTTTTGCCCAAAAATGGCTGAGGAAGATACTCCCTCTGTCACTTACAATGTTATTTGGTTTACCATGTAGCTTAAGCATTTGGTTAAAGTAGGCATGTGCAGCGTCTTGGGATGTGTAAGGATAACGTAGGAGTAGGATTATGAAACGGGAGACCTTACTCAGCTTGTCAAGCACCACCATAACGACTTCCCCAGGCATGGGTCTTGAGGATTTGGCTTCTCAGGTCCCTTTTTTTTTCTTTGGAGATCGGAAGGGGAAGAGAGGTGGTGGTGGGTGTTGGGAATTGGCTGGGTGGGGTGCCGAAGGGGGCGGGAGAGGAGGAGATGTAAGGGACAAAAAGGAAAAGGGCCACAGAGGGGGCCTTCCCTTCCTACCTAGCAGCCATGGAAGCTGAAGGAGGAAGGTGCGGCGGCTGAGATCTGAAGAGTTTGTTTTCTTTTGGGAGAATTGTGTTAGAACAATGACCAATTTGGAACGGTCGCCCTCTCAGGTCCCCTTTGTTTCAACATATAACTTGCCCTATATCTCAATGTGCCTGGTGAAAAGTGTACTTTGAAGTAGCATAAGGCCTAGTATCAACTGTTGTGTCTGCTTTTCCATGAATCATCCTCATAGCTTTGTTGTAACTTAGTCGGCCACCAAACTCATGTCATTCTTGTCACAACTAGGCAAGTACCTTCATTGTTAAGGGTGTTGGCCAGCCTAGGCATGGAATCAGCAGCCCACTTTCCACTCCAGCTTTATATTGAACTTCAAAATCAAAATCATGTAAGAATAGACACTTGTTACAAGAGTGTCGTAACAATCCACCCCAGAAAGTACCCTGGGCTACAAACGTCAGTCCTTGAAATAAAGTGGCAATCGCTGAGCTAGGTATGCTAGTGACTGCATTGAGGTAGGTATGCCGACTTGGACAAGAACTACTTACTTCTTCTCATAAGTAGATGTCGCCATAGCCTTTGGCCCAAGAGCTTTGCTAAAGAAAGCTAGTGATTGGCCCTCCTGTATCTCTAGTCACTTGCATCCACCTCTACAGTAAAAGGAAGAGACCAGTTAGGTGCAGGTTCGACTGGAGTTTGTGTCATTGCTTCCTTGCGAATTTCAAATGTTTTTGTAACCTCTGGATTACAATGAATTTTTTTCTTGTAGAGTAGTTTGGTCAAAGGCTTGCTTTTTTATTTCATGATATGAGAATTTTTTTTTTCGTAATGATCTGTGAGCCTTATAAATCCCCTGAGCTGCTTAAGTGTCTTAGGGAGGGGCCATTCCACCAAAGATGAGATCTTGGAGAGGGTCAGCAGTTACTCCTTGGCCTAAGAAAATGTACCCAAGGTATTCCACTTTTGAGGCTAGAAAATTCCATGTTAACTTCTTGAATGCTATGCCTGAGTGTTTGTGACACAATGGTGAGGTGTTAAAGATGGGCTGTGTTTGTCTTGTTGTAGATAAGAATGTATTCAAAAAAGACTAACACAAAGCTTCTTGGAAAAGGTTGGAATATAGAGTTCAACATTGGTTGGAAATCTGCTGGAGCATTGGTAAGTCCAAATGAGACCTTGAGCTCATAATGGCTAAAATGAGTGGTGAAAGTAGTCTTGTGCACATCTCAGAGTCCACTCTGACTTGATGATACCCAATCCTCAAATGCAGCTTTGTCAAGCTCAGCAAAGATCGTCAGCTACAAGGATTAGGAATTTGTGCTTCACAGTGAGTTTCTTAAGCCCTCTATAATTGACAATCCTCCTTGAGCCATCATTCTTCTTCACTAAAAGAACATGGGGGCCAAATAGAAACATACTTGGTTGTATGATTCCAGACCCTGCATCTCTTCGGCAGTCTGCTTCGTCTCTATTTTCTGTTTGTACGGTATCCTATAAGGTCCAATGTTGATTGTTTATGCATTTTAAGTAAAGGGTATGGTGGTCTTGAGGTTCTAGTGGTGCTAAGCCCTTTGGCAGTAAGTTAAGGCTCTATAGAGTCTGATAATGGTATAATAGTGATGGTGTACATTTGGCTAAATAAAGTGCCAATGTTCGGATTTGTACATTTAAACACAGATTGAGCTTAAGTCATCTTGATTTTAGCCTGTCCATTAAACTCTTGCCCCTCTCCCTGCATAGTCATTACCATTTTTTAGAATCAAACCTCACTTAACAAAGACCTTTTAACCACTATAGGTCTAGCACAGCGTCATAGCCTCCCAATGGCATCAACATCATGTCAGCCATAAGTTCCTCCCCTTGCATACTCTAACAGAAGTTGTCACTACAAATTTTGTCCTTATTAGCCACCATCACTGTCGTTGATATGGTGGGTGTCACTGTACACCTTAACCTTTCGACTGTAGTTTTGACCCTGTATCAATTAAGATGGAGAACATTTTGTCACCTAACTTGCCTTGTAGCTTGAAGGTAGGTTGGGTGAAACTTCCTATCAAAGCATTGACAGTAATCTCCATTTCGGTTTGTTATTCTTTTGGTTTTTTTTTTTTACTTTGTTGCTTAACCTCTTATTCCTGCTATTCCTCATCATAAATAGGAGAAGGTTTCTCACCTTCCCTTCATCCACTATCAACAATAAAACCTACCTCTGATTATAATTATGTGCTGGTGAAGATGTCTCAATCACACCAATAGCACGACACCATTTTTCTTCTATCATTAAAGTATAAGCTCTTGTAAGCTTCTGTTAACGAAGGTTATTAGGTGTTGGTAACAGTACTTTTTGTTAGTTTGGTTGCTTTGATTGACTAGAACGTTGTGTAGGAACAGCTGGTTTGAGCTTGAAAGTAGAGGTACTGAAGGACGGCTTCGTATTTGTTACAGGGTTATAGGTTGGGATATGCTGCTTTTTGGGTTTGATCTTGTTCAATTGTTATATAAGCTGGCCTCCCACTTTCTTTCCAAAAATATAGCTCCCGATAAATCATATAATTTGAATTCATTAATTTCCAACCTTATTTCATCTTTCAGTCCACTGCAAAACTTTGCACAAAATACCCCTCCTCAAACCTATACCCTTCATTGACCAAAATAGATCTAAGTGTCTCAAATTTCATTATAGTATAAAAAAATGACAAACGACCACCCGCTTGCATTTTGAGTTTGCAGGTCAACCCTTCGGGTATTAATTTTGAAAATTGACCCCCATTATCTATCAATAATTGCAACCCGAGCAATTTGGACATGAAATCCAAAAATATCTCTAACTTTCACTAAAATGCTAAAGTTTACCTGTAAAAAGAAAAACAAGACTTAGAAGTTCTACACTAGAACTAGCGTCCCCATCCATTCCTCAATCGACCATCATCTGTACCATCACCTCCATCTTCACTTCTTCCACCACCGCACTCGCCGCCATTAACCCAATCGCCACCCACCCTCTTTCTCCCCATTCCCCTTCCCCTTCCCCTTCCCCCCCTTCCAGCCATCATTGACCGGCGCGCCATCCCCCTCCCCCCTCCTGCTCACCCCGTCGCCATCATGAACCATTGGCCTCAGCGCATTCAACCCACCTTAACAAACGCCATCAATCTGCAAAAAAAAAAACTCGATCTCTTTATTGATGGTAACTATCAATAGCTTGGCGTTGCTGTAGGTAGGTGGGTCATTGTTTGTTAGGGGGAGATTGATGGCATCGTGCGGTCGTGGTTATTGGGGTATGCTTGTTGCTGTGGCAATGTCGGTTGTTTTGGCATGGGTTAGGTCTATTAATGGTGCAAGGCGACAGATTTGCAATGTACAAACAGGTGGATCAGTAGTTGGGTTCGGGTTTGTGGGGCCAGGCGAGTTCATAGTAGTGGTGTTTCTTTGGTCATTGGGGTTGGAGGTTGGTGGTGGTACGAATGGCTTTTGTGGGGTTAGTAAGTTTTTTGCACATCAGCAAGTGAATGGTCGATGGTACAGATGAGTTTTGGTGGTTGGTGGTAGTACAGATGGGTCGGGTTTGGTGGTTGGTAGTGGTTGATTGGGGTGGTGCTTGAACTGAGGGGTGTGGGTGGCTAGCGGTTGGCAGTGGTGGTGCTTGATTTAGGGGTGCTTGTGGGTGCGATGGTGGTGCTGGTTGAGTATGATAAAGGATTGAGGAAGAGAAAGATAAGGAAAGAGAGATAGGCAAGGCAATTATGTCTTTTTGCAGGCTAATTTTGACAAAGTAGTCAATTGTCTTCATTTGCACCAATTTCATACATATGTCTAAATTACTACCGACGAGGTCGACCCGCAAACCCTATACACGAGAGGGGTTTGCAAAAGTGAAAGTAAAAAAATAAGACGTCCGAACCTGGCCTAACTGTAAACAACTTAGCAAACCTAATATGGAGTTCTCTCATAATTCTACCGAACGCACCCTTTTTTCATGAACCAATATTCAGCTTGCCCCTCAAAGTGAAATGATGCAAAATTATCTTTGTATATCTCATCTATTGGGTTACATTCAAAGCATTTTTATATCTCATGCATTGGGTTAAATTCAAAGTACTTTTCTACTTTGCTCACCCTTCCGAATTAGTACCCTTCACCATAAAGTTTGAGAACTTCTAACTTGGGTAACATATTAAAGGGGTTACGTCGGTATGCAAGAAGAATTCCTTGTGTGTAGTCTCTGAAACTCTGCTACCTCGATAATATCTAGAGGATGAACGCTCCATTCCATCATTGCCTCTGGTATTGATTAACTGCTACATCACAAGTTGTAGATCTGCTAGCGACATTTTAATAGAAAATGGAAAGGTAGCAGTTACCACTTTTATATTGATACCTTATGATTGCCTCATAGCAGACAGCTCGTCCTTCTATTGATCCACAGAAATCTTGAGATCTGGTAATCCTGAGATAGTACCCTTCATTCCTGCCAATTAGTCACTGATTGACCCAAAGTGTTAGGAGAACTGTGCTTCCATTAAGCTCACGTGATCATCCAATTGATGCTTAGTCATCTTTTTGTTTATGTATCCCATGGCAACTATGGAGGTTTAGTTGATATATAATACCGGTTTTCTCGTAGGAGCAGGAGCTCGTAGAAGTATCTGATATCAATTGTAACAATCCCAAGTTATTGCTAATGGTTTTTCAGGTTTTGATGATTAAAAGTTCATAAATAAAATTTAGGAGAAAATAAATAGAATCAAATAAACTGGCCAGCGAATAAAATAGAGAGGAAGAGAGATTTTTATTTCTAAAAAACTGCTAGATACCTCTCACATGCTCCTTATGACTTTCCCATGTATTGGTTACAACCTTCTGCTCAAGAAAGTTCAAAAACAAATTGAAAAACAGAATTGCAGAAAAGAGGGAAGAGATTGCTGGAAAATCTCAACGGCATGTATGATCTTTCAAAACTGCACTGGGGTCCGTGACATCATGTGGGCAGCTTATGTTGTATAAAGTAAAGGCTTTTTATTTATTTATTTATTGAAGAGTATAAATATATACCAAGATTGCAGAGAGAGTTAGAAAACATGCCCAAATAGGAAAGTGAAAAACTCAAGGATGACATCCCGTCTGATAAAAATTGCATTAAAATAAAAGTTGACAACAGCAACAAAATAAAGAACAAACTATAAAAAGTGCATAAAAAAACTAAGCAAATAAGATTTTTTTTTCCTAAGAAAAACAAGATAACTATAAGCTAAAACAGGATAAAAAATAACCAATTAATAAACACCAACTCGCTGCCAGCCAAGAGCCCCAACTCCAAAACACCTGTCCTCACCGCTGCAACCTATCCTCGATCTCCGTGCACCACTCTGGCACCGAAAACGTCATCTTTTTCGACCATCACCCTGCTGCCTGACTCTATAGGACACCAAAACAAACACAAGATCCCAACAAGACCATCATCGAACCAAATTACCATCGGACCAACCAAGATCCCATCAGGACCACCATCAAACAGCCGACTATAACGCCGTGACCCATCAGCTGCCAACCCTACCTACACAAGCAAACTAAAAGCGGCGCATCTTCACCACCAGTAATTCGCATCCAACAAGGGCAAGGGGGATGGGGATCAACTAGGGGAACGGGAGACAAACAAACCCTAGAAGAAAGATGTTAAAATGGTATTGATTTCTGGGATATATCTTTGTCATTTACATGTAGCTGTATTTATATACACCAAAGAACAAAACTAAGGCCTAAAATTAAGCTATACATATGACAATGCTAGAACTAAGCCCAAAACTTAAGCTTGTTCAAGAGGAAAGGTAATAGATCATGGAGGTCATGATTCTGGGCTGTCAAGATCCTAGAGCTTAGCCAAGATTTAAGCTGCACTATCCTTGGCTGAATTTGTGTGATACGTTAAGACTCCCCCTCAAGTTGGAGCATGATGATCACAAATGCCCAACTTGGATTTTAAATACTGAAATTGATCACGACCAAGAGACTTTCTAAACAAATCAGCAAGTTGATCATGAGAAGAAATTTTAATGGTGCGGATCAAACCCTTGAGCAATTTTTCACGAACGACATGGCAATCGATCTCAATATGTTTAGTACGTTCATGAAAAATAGGATTGGCAGCAATGTGTAGAGCAACTTGATTATCAGAATAAAGGGGTACTGGAGTTGTCAAAGGCATGCCAAGATCTCGTAAGAGAAATGAAAGCCATGTAAGTTCACATGTTGCAACAGCCATAGAACGATATTTAGCTTCAGCAGATGATCGTGAAACAGTTGTTTGCTTCTTTGTCTTCCAAGAAATGGGACTCGAACCAAGGAAAATGCAATATCCTGTTGTGGAACGTCGAGTCATGGGGCAGCTTGCCCAGTCAGAGTCACAAAAGGCTTTTAATGCAAGATCAGACTGGCTATGAAGAAAAATGCCTTGGCCGGGAGAACCCTTCAAATAGTGTATTAAACGATGGGCAGCATCAAGATGAGGTTGCCGAGGTTGATGCATGAACTGACTTAATATATTGACAGTGTGAACAATATCAGGACGAGTGACCGTAAGGTAGATTAGGCGACCAACCAGTCTTCTATATGGAGATGGATCAGAGAGTATGGCTCCTGTTGAATTTGAAAGTTTTAAGTTTTGTTCCATGGGAAACTCGGATGGACGAGCACCAGTGAGGCCACAGTCATCAAGGATGTCGAGGGTATACTTGCGTTGACAGAGATATAGACCACGAGATGAGCGTGCAACTTCGATGCCCAAGAAATATTTCAAAGAACCTAAGTCCTTTGTATGAAATTGGCCGCAGAGACGAGCTTTGATAGATTGAAGTAAAGTGACATTTGAACCTGTTATAAGAATGTCATCAACGTAAACAAGAACAAAAACTGAAGCACCTTGTTGACGAAGAATAAATAAAGAGTAGTTAGCTTTTGACTGGATGAAGCCAAGGCTCAGGAGAGCATTAGAAAATTTAGAAAACCAATTGCGAGGAGCCTGTTTGAGACTGAAGAGGGACTTTTGGAGCTTGCAAACAAGATGGTCCCCTTTGCGTCGATAACCAGGTGGTGGAGTCATGTATACATCTTCAGCAAGGTCTCCATGTAAGAAAGCATTATGGACATCCAACTGATGAATTGGCCAATGACGTGCAACAGCAATAGTGAGAAGAACACGAATAGTGACATGTTTGGCAACAGGTGCAAAGGTGTCATGGTAATCAATTCCCTCAATTTGTGTGTAGCCTTTAGCAACAAGACGAGCCTTGTAACTTCAATAGATCCATCAGCTCGACGTTTAATCTTGAAAACCCATTTAGACCTAATGGCTGTCTTACGAGGAGGTAGAGGAACAAGTGACCAAGTATTGTTTTTGGTCAAGGCAACAATTTCGGATTGCATTGCATCTCGCCATTCCTGAAATTTCATGGCCTGGTGGAAACTAGTTGGCTCATTAGTAACAGTTAAGGCAGTAAGAAAAGCTTTATGAGGTAAAGAAAAACGATGATAGCTCAAGGAAAAAGCAAGAGGATGACATGTACCTTGTCTAGTAGACGAAGATGAATTAGAACGGGCAATAGACACATAGTGAAAAGTTTATTGCTAATGGTTTTTCAGTATCTGATATCAATCGATCGTAGGAGCAGGAGCTCGTAGAAGTATCTGATATCAATTGTAACAATCCCAAGTTATTGCTAATGGTTTTTCAGGTTTTGATGATTAAAAGTTTATAAATAAAATTTAGGAGAAAATAAATAGAATCAAATAAACTGGCCAGCGAATAAAATAGAGAGGAAGAGAGATTTTTATTTCTAAAAAACTGCTAGATACCTCTCACATGCTCCTTATGACTTTCCCATGTATTGGTTACAACCTTCTGCTCAAGAAAGTTCAAAAACAAATTGAAAAACAGAATTGCAGAAAAGAGGGAAGAGATTGCTGGAAAATCTCAACGGCATGTATGATCTTAGAAAACTGCACTGGGTCCGTGACATCATGTGGGCAGCTTATGTTGTATAAAGTAAAGGCTTTTTATTTATTTATTGAAGAGTATAAATATATACCAAGTAGCAGAGAGTGTTAGAAAACATGCCCAAATAGAAAAGTGAAAAACTCAGGGATGACATCCCGTCTGATAAAAATTGCATTAAAATAAAAGTTAACAACAGCAACAAAATAAAGAACAAACTATAAAAAGTGCATAAAAAAACTAAGCAAATAATTTTTTTTTTCTAAGAAAAACAAGATAATTATAAGCTAAAACAGGATAAAAAAAATAACCAATTAATAAACACCGACTCGCTGCCAGCCAAGAGCCCCAACTCCAAAACACCTGTCCTCACCGCTGCAACGTATCCTCGATCTGCGTGCACCACTCTGGCACCGAAAACGTCATCTTTTTCGACCATCACCTGCTACCTGACTCTATAGGACACCAAAACAAACACAAGATCCCAACAAGACCATCATCGAACCAAATTACCATCGGACCAACCAAGATCCCATCAGGACCACCATCAAACAGCCGACTATAACGCCGTGACCCATCAGCTGCCAACCCTACCCACACAAGCAAACTAAAAGCGGCGCATCTTCACCACCAGTAATTCGCATCCAACAAGGGCAAGGGGGATGGGGATCAACTAGGGGAACGGGAGACAAACAAACCCTAGAAGAAAGAACCTCACCCTAGACTCGGCAGTGCGATATCTATGAGACCCAATAGGCAAAAGTGAACTTCTTTCGAAACCCACCACCCCGATGGCAAATCGAATCTGCACCCGAAGCCCACCCATCGTGAAGCACCCTAGGACACCGACAGCTTAACCCCTCTTCAATGTCCAACCAAACTCCGGCGCCGAAAAACATGGAGAAACTCACATGACCGACTGCAAGCCATCGTGACGACGAAACTATCCAGCTCACCTTAGCCACCAAGATCCCCCAGTGAAAGCCCTGCGATATATGCTACCATGTCACCACCTGCCGGGAAACCGGCGGTGGTGACAAAAACGGAGGTATGAAAGTGAGAGGTTTGGAAGAGAGGGTTATCGCTATTTTTTGCCCCCTCGCTCTCTCTCTCTCTCTCTCTCTCTAAGAGGTTTTGGAGAGTCAACTTTTAGCATATAAGTAAAGGAGTTCTGATGCAGCAACAATGCCTCTCGAACTTTAAAGCATCCGCACACTCCAAAAGTGATGAATGGCTTTATATGTCTAGTTTTAGAAGAAAGAAGAATGATTGAAGTAGATGATGCATATCTTTTGAATACATAGCCAATACATTATTCTTCTGCCTTCTTCCCGTTTATCAGAATTATATTGGCAACTCTTTTCGGCTTCTTCTAACGTACAAAACCATTGTGGAGAGATTATGGATAAAAACATGACAAATCTGAAAGAAAGGTGAACAAGTGTCAGTTAATTAGGAGAAAAAGGAGCAAGAAAAAGTGGGGGTTATTAGCGCATGATTTAGAAGACTAGATCAGATAATCCACCAATCTAATTTGCATATGTTTCCACATTTGTCATTATTTATTTTAGTCTGACATCAAAGCTGTTATAGCAGTCTGGAAATGTCATTCCATTGGCTTAATGTCCTCCAAACTGCTCACATTTTGCCACGTTGATGTATATTGTAAGGCACTTGGACGACATTGTGGAAATGCTGAAAAGGAAAGCTGACCGCATGCCTCCAAAGCAACCGAACGCCTAATCCCCCTTTATAAATGCTGGAGATCACAGCTGAACGGGGAAGAAGCGACAGTAACGTATTGTTTTTGCATTAGCTAGTGATACATGAAGGTAAAATCATGTGCGTGTACTTGCTTCTATTCTGACATTTGACGGGTTTTACCTGAAATCATTTGGAATCTGAACTGTCTTTACACTCTCACCATGCTTCCAGTGACCTGTGCTTAAATTTTTATTAGGTTTAAGCCACACTTTTTGGAGCCGCTCTACTGATACAAGAGCGTCACTATATGGCAAAGGCGTTCTAATATCCGGAAATAGATAAAATATCAACATTAGTGCACCAAGCACAAGATTTAGACGGTTTCAGTTTCTTACGCAGCCTAAGTTGTAGCAATTTAGTGCATAGCTGAAGGATTTAATGGGTGATTCTCAAATTCAGCTGGAAGGTCTTCACCACCTCGATCTGAACAAGGGAAAATTAGAAAAACAAGAGATTTGGAGTTAAATATTTGTGGATGAGGGGTTTATTTTGAGAATTTGTGAAAAAGTGGGTGACTTTTCAAAATTTCTGAACAAGGGGTAGACTTAATAAAAAATGAATTTTTTGAAATCAATTAATTTGGACTTTCCAGATTACCCTTCTTGCCAAAATCGTTGACCACTGTTTTGGTACAAGTCGTTTTTTGCAGGAATGCAAGTATGGTTATGCGAAAATACTTGTCAGGTTGTGCAGATATTCAAGTTGTTTCTGCCCTTCAAACTGATGCAATACTAACTTTATCTAAGGGAAGGACTTATATTAGAGCAACCAAAGATTTACCTGATATAAACATAAATCTTGGAAGATTGGTGGGAGTCATTCCCAAATGATATTGATTCTCCGTAAAATTTATGCTGAAAAATCACTCAGACTAATTCCATTAGCACTCTAATTACTTTTAATCAACACTCAACCAAAGAAACTATTTCCAAGAACACCCAGATTAGATTTTATTTAAACTTCTATTTTCTTCTGACTGTAAATTTGTATTTCTTGAGATACTTTTGAGATGCATAAAACTATAAAGAGTTTTGCGGTAATACTTCAATGAAGACCAATAGCGCTTGAAATTTTGGAGCAATGTCAACAAACCATTCAGTGTTCCTTTCATCGCCAGTATAGACAAAAGCTGGTGCTCCATGGTGCCAATAATGATTATTAGTAAGATACTTTTGGTAGAAGATTTTGGAGCTCTTGGGTTGGAATATGAAGTGGTGTAAGACTTGGGGGAAAAATAGGTTTTGTACGACAATATTAGTTTTGTTTTGTTGGCTTGTTTTGCAAGTGAAGTTTGATAGGCATTAGCGAGAAAGTATGCTGGCATTGATTCAAGATCTATGTATATTGTACCCCACCATGTTCATATCAGGTAAATCTTTGGGTGATCTAACATAAATCTTTTCCATAGGCAAAGTTAGTATTGTATCAGTTCGAAGGGCAAAAACGACTTGAATATCTGCACAAACTTACAAGTATTTTCACATAACTGTACTTGTATTCTTGCAGAAAACGACTTGTATCAGAACAGTGGTCAACAATTTTGGCGGGAAGAGTAATCTGGGAAGTCTAAATTAGTTAATTTCAAAAAAAATCATTTTTTTTTTAATTTACCCCTCGTTCGGAAATTTTGAAAAGTCATCCCCACTTTTCCACAATTTTCCAAAATAAACCCCTCATCCACTAATATTTAACTCCAAATCCCATGTTTTTCTAATTTTCCTGCTTAACAAAGGATCTTTATGTAGCTACCTGTTTGCTTTTTAATTTTTGCCTCAGACTCTTTGAATTTCTCAAGAACCTCAAACTTAAATATGATGCATTGGGTATACATAACAAATCTTGAGTAATCATCCGTGATAGTAATGAATTCCTGATATTCTCCTTTAGATTTTACTATCAATCGGCCACATACATTAGTGAGAACCAAATCTAACTGTTCATGGCTCTCTTTCCCTTTGCCTTAAAAGGCTTCACAGAGAGGATAGTCTCCCCACCCCCCCATCCCCCCTTCCGTCCACGGTCATCCAAGGCTTGGGTAGGTAAACAATCACAATATATGATTTGGGTGGCAGCAAGGATACAATCACCCCAAAATATTTAAGGAAGATAAGCTTGAGAACCACAGCGTTCAAGATATGTTGAGAAGGTGTTGATGCTTTTATTTGACTATCTCCATTTTCTTGAGGTGTGTCTATGCAAAATCTCTTGATTAGTAATACCAAGAGAGCAGAGGATATACCTTTTTGTTAACAAAATTTTACCACCATTTTCGTTACGGAGTTTACACTGAAAGCATTCAACTTGGATGTTCATCATTGACAAAAAAACTAAAGATGTGAGAAAACTTCGGACTTGAAAAGCTTAAAATTCACCAAGGTGCTTTTGGAAAAAACGTCCACAATTGTTCGAAAGAAATGAGCGAAATTGAAGGCATGTTGTAGGACCCCAAAGATCACAATGTAATAATTCAAAGCGGAAATTTTACTTGAGGATAATGTGAGCAAAAATGTTTGGCTAGTAGATCCTTGGTTTCAGTTGTTGTGGAACCATACTATTTGATATTAAGTTCTGGATGATAGAAACCACCAAGATCGATTATCAGCCCAATATTCTTCTTTGTTTGTAGGTTCTGGAAAACATGATAGTCAGGAAAAATACCAAACGATTCAAAGATTTTATTATTTTGCTCACAGATAAGAGGTTAAAATAAAAAGAAGAGACTTAAAGAACATCATGGAGACGTAAAGCTGGAGTTGGTTTGCCAGTACCAACATGGGAAACATGGGTCGTATGTTTGAAACACTACAGGAAAAAGGGGCTTTAGTGAACGCTAAAAGCGGTCGCTAAAGGAGGAAATGAAGTCGCTAAACCGTTTTAGCGATCGTATTTAGGAGAATGACGTCGCTAAACCGTTTTAGTGACCGCAAAATTATGGTCGCTAGAGGCCAAGTCGCTATACTTTAGCGACTACATTTAATTATCGGCCGCTAAATTTAGTGACCGCGTTGAACAAATTTAGCAACTGCCCACGCGGTTGCTAAATATTTTTTAAATTTAAATTGGTTTTTCATTTGGCGACCGCTTTTTCTAATTTAGCAACCACTAAGAACTTTTTTTTAAAAAGTTTTTTTAGTTAGCGACTACTTTTATAATTTAGCGACTGTAAAAAAAATTAAATTTATAATGTTTTATTTAGCGACCGCCTTATACAATTTAGCAACCACGATGTGCGGTCGCTAAACCTGGGTTATGCTTTGAAAAATCAGGTCTCGAACCCTGTCCAAAACCAATTCAATAACATGTCTCCCATTCATTCAAAAATCAATTCAACAACCTGTCCCGCATTCATTCAAAAACCAAAACCTATCCCGCATTCATTCAAGAACCAATTCAACCACATGTCCCGCATTCATTCAAACAACCTGTCCAAAACCATTATGCTCTTCACATCCAAAAATAAGTCCCGTATTCATTTCAATACGTCAATCCCAAACCAAGCACATCAACAAAGATTTATATCATCAAATTATAAACATAGGCCATTAGAATCACCTCAAAGTGACAAAGAAAAACGTCAACTCTCACGTACATACACAGCCTTCAACCAAAATTGGAGAAATGAGTGAAGTATCTGTTCATGAGCTACATAACTACAATCAATACATAGGACCCCAAACACTTACTAGCTGGCAGACCCATCAATCTAGTCATCATCATCTTCTTCATCCCTTGTTGAAGGCATGTTCGATCCAACAATGTCCTCACCGCCTTGAGAATCATCGGCACTAGGCACAATACCGCTCTGCTTAAAACCATGTAAATGATTCAACACAATATAATCAAATCAAGATCACAGACTAAATGACCACAATACATAAGTACTTAAGAAAATTGGTATTATCTGATGTTTGGCTCCGGGCATAGTAAAACCTTGTTGGATCATCATCACAATTTTTTCACTTCAACAAGTCTATCTAAGCGCTTTTTCTCCCTCTCTACAACCTGAGAACTACTACAACTGGTCGCACTTGATGACTATTGTCTGTCTAGAAATGAACGTATAGATTAACGAGAGTTGCTGAGGATACGCTCCTTCTTAGGACCCCTTGTAACTTCTGACCACAAAGAAAATTCGTCCATTGCTTGGCTACCATCTACCTAGGAGTTGGCCTGAACTTTTTCCTTATATGCATTATGTATAAGAAAGTAATAAATGTTATAGGAATGCAATTGGTAGCAACCAATTTGAATACAATAGGAATGCAAAAGTGAAGAATAGTTGATTGTTCACCCCGAACTGCTTTGCGCTCTCAGAAATCCACTTCCCATCTTTATTTTTATGTGTGACCTCAAGGTCTTGGAGCATCGCATGGGCTTTTGTCAGGGTCGTCTTCTCTCAGGTTTAGATTGTGTACAACATATGGATGTGATCTAGCACTATGCTTCATCTTCTTCTTACTACTCGCCATATCCTTGCCTCGCTCAGCGAGCTTGGACCATTCAGCTGTACATCAATGATCCACCAGCTGCCCCCACATGACTTTTGAAAAGTACTTGGGGTTGAAGTCCCTGGCCATAGAAATATCTGTCGCATTAGCCCGAGCTAGAGCCTGCCTCTTTGCATTGAGCATCCATTTCATGTAATTAACAACGCCACTCCCAGGCCTGCCTCCCAAGTTCTTGGTCTCTGTCGAACTCGAATTTGAAATAGTCCTAAAGATAACTCAACACAATTTCAAACACGATTAGTAAGAAAAATTTAGCAATAATGTACTTCTAAAACCAAATAAAGCAATGAAAAATAGACAATCCTTACCAAGAACTTCCTCCAGACAAGTTCGTTGTTCGGTTCGTTCCACGTCGGATAAGGCTATGGGAGGTGAGCCCTAAAAAACAAAGTATTAAGTTACGTAGATTAGCTAAAAGATGGTAGGAATTGAGCTTTGAAAATTAAAAACATACTAATTTTTTAGGACATGAACAGTAATACTCTGCTCAGGGGTGGTTGGAAGAGGTATGTCGCCTGTGATACCTCTAGGTACAGATGCAGTAAAAGCTGAAAATGATGAAAATGTTATAACAATAGAATATTATTATCTCACCGTGTACTGGAGCTACTGACGACATCAGTTGTTCATCAGTTGTCGCGTCATCAATCCTAGAGAGGGGGGCTGACAGGGCCAAAGCAGGTCCGCGCGGCCACCTCCACAACCTCGAGGTGCACTAGATCTCGGTATATCTAACATAAGAAAACTTCAACAAATATCATAACTAAAAGCAATTGATATGTTTACAGTTCCAAGTATAGTTCAATTGAATAATAAAAGACTTAAGTACAAAAGTTAATTGATAACAATGTTAATTTAGCTTTATATGTTGACCATCAGTAATAGACAACTCAATTTAAATAATAAACACCACAAGTGCAAAAGTAGATTGATAAGAATGCTTTTGCTTTACACAGTCAATCACTATTACTAATAGACAACAAAATATCTTCCTCCTCCTCGTCATCTTCGTCCACTACATCTTTATCGTCATCTTCTTCATCTTTAACTTCTTCCTCAGAATGATCATCATCATCATCATCACGGAGGGCTTTAGCATCGACCTCTTCCCTAGCATGGTCTAAATCGCAAAAAGACTCATCAACAAGATCATTATCCTCATGAAGCGGCATTACTGTGGGTGCGTCATCCTCTTAGTACATCTCAACGAACACATCATCATCAACAAAGCCTCTTTTGGTCTTGATAACAGTATGCCAATTTCGGTCCTTCCTTGTCACACCCTTTGCATAGAAGACCTGCGTTGCTTGAGCTACAAATACAAATGATTTGTATGATCTGAGCCTTGACCTTATATTAACATATACAATCTCATGTTGACTAACTTGAATACCAATTGTAATGTCAAACCATCTGCACTTGAACATTACCAGTTGATTATAGTTGCCATAATAATCTAGTTCAACAACCTTCTCCAACTGCTCATAAAAATCATGCTCACTATCAATATTATAGCAGTCACCTTTGACTAAAACTCCATTGTTTTAAGTTTGTTTATTAAGGTCAACTTTCATCATGTTAAACTTAAACATGCTGACAATGAACCCTTTATAATACGTAAGTAGTCTATTAGGGCCAGCCGCAAGTAATTTGAGACGAACATCAACTCCATCCTGGGTTGTCTACAACAACAAATAATTTGCACAGAGTATTAAGTTATTACATCCTGGGTGGTCTATATTAGAAATGAGATATGGTTTTAGAATTTACGCGCTTTCGGAACCACTCGGGAAACGCTTTGTTTCGCATTTTTTCAAGTTGTCCATCGGATATCCTAGGGTTTACAAATAACACTTCCTCATCGTATTCAATGTATGTTATATAGCATCGTCGTTATATTATATTCTTGAACTATGAGAAAGAAGATATATACACAACTACTTACACTATGGATGCTGCAACTTCATTGCAATTCATGAGAGCATACAATGTTGCGGCAATATACTCTTCCTCTAATAAATATCGACCACTCCTTGCTCCAAGTGCATGACCAAGATGCATGAATATGGAAAGACGCTCATCAAATTCTATGTCGACACTATTGTCATTGTGACCAAGCCGATTCATCTAATTATCAGCATCAGTCTTAAAGTAAAGGAAGTAGAAGTTGGTAAGCTTCTCAAGGATGTATGCCTCTGCAGTTGAACCTTTAATGCGCGCTTTGTTAGGCCCCTTTTTCTTAAGGCCAAACATATACCTATGTAGGAAATAAGTCATTTTCAGTAAACAACGCATGTGTGCAAGTATGAAATACAGTTTAAAGATGGATAAGTGACATCACCTCTCAAATGAATATATCCACTAATACTGTACATGTCCGCCCACTCTAGCCTCATATGCTAAGTGATGGTCAAATACTCCATTACAAAACATAACCAATCTTCACTTTTCGACATCCGTGTAACGGATTAAGAAAAGCAATGTTCTTCTCAAGAATCTTAACATCACTCTCTCAGACATCTTTGAACACAAATTGCAGAAGAAATGGCTTAGTTCTTCATTTACTGGGTTTGGCAAGAGGTCACGAAAAATAATTGGTATAAATCTTTCCATGACAATCATGACTATTTAAACCATAAAACTTACAATGAGCAAGGTTGCAACAACGTGATATATTAGATGGATAGCCATCTGGCAGCTTCAAGTGTTTAACCCACTCGCACACCTGTTGTATCTGCTTTTTATCCAATGTATATATTGCTTTGGGCAACGCCATCTTACCATTAACCATTTCTAGATGCAATTCACGCCGTATACCCATCATCTGCATATCTTTTCGTGCTTTTAGGTGATCTTTTGATTTGCCCTTGACATTCATGACTGTATTAAATACATTTTCGAAAATATTTTTCTCAATGTGCATAACATCAAGATTGTTGCGGATAAGGAGGGTCGGCCAATAAGGCAGCTCCCAAAAGATGCACATTTTTTTTCTAATTGTGTTTTTCCAAAGCCAGGAAGTTTTAGACTGGCAGCACATTTTTCAAAAGGTACTGCATCCATGTTAAGGTCCTTTACGCACCTATACACTTCATCCCCAGACAATCTGTCACGTGTTTCAACATGACGGTCCACAATTTTATCAAACTTATCTTTCTTTTTTTTTGTTTTTGAAATGGATGATTAGGTAGTAAGAACTGTCTGTGGCACAGCCAAAAAGAAGCATTTCTCCCGTGCTTTAAGGTGAAAGCCTTTCTCACTTCCATACAATAAGGACATGCCAACCTACCATGTGTACTCCACCAACACAACATACCGCATATAGGGAAATCATTGATAGTCCACATGGTTGCGGCCCTCAAGCTAAAGTTCTATTTAAGAGATGCATGAAATGTTGGGGCTCCAACTTCTCACAGAATTCTTAAGTCATCGATCAACGACCGCAAGTACACGTCTATATTTCTATCCAGGCTCGTAGGTCCGGGAACGAGTAATATTGATAAAAACATGAATTGTTTCTTCATGCACATATCTGGAGGAAGATTATACGGGACAACGATCACAGACCACATAGAGTAAGGTGTGCTAGAGTGCCACAAAGGATTAAAACCGCCAGTAGCCACATCTTGAACCTCTACAACAAAAGATAGGTGTCAGCGATCAAATTTTCCATGCCTCTCCATCGACAGGGTGTCTCAATAAATTAGGAATTTTGATGCGGATGTTGCTGTGCCATCTCATGTATTCTGTTGTTTTAGAAGAGCAATACAACCTTTGAAGCCTTGGTTTCAGTGAAAAACATCGCAATATCTTCCATGCTATCTTTTTTTTCTTCCCACTGGTTGGTTTGTACCTTGCATGGCCACAAACTGGACTCTTATTCAAATTATGGTTCTCCTTTTAGAATAAGACATAATTATTATTACATGCATCTATCTTCTTGTACTCCAAACCGAGTTTCATCATCATTTTCTTAGCACTATAGTACGTGTTAGGCAACTTTTCATCATCTGGCAACATTTCTTTATTAAGCTTCAAAAAAGCATCAAAACCTCTATCACTTAGACTATACTCAGATTTTAATTGTAGCAACTTGTCACAGCAGATAACTTGATGTGCTTTGCACTCCCTTTCCATATTGGCTCTTTAGAGTTTTTTAACTATTTATAAAACTTCTCAACACTCGGGTTTGGCTTTTCCTCCACATTAGGATTATCATCATTAAAAAAGTTACCCCAGTTAATCTCACTAGGCCCAGCTTCCATTATCATACATTGATATTGAAAAAAAATCGAATCTCTAAGACTATCTTATCTGGCCTCAGTGCGCACCTCAGCCAGCACCTTCAGAGTTGGTTCCCCGTGTTGAGTCTAACTCGTATACACCACAAGGAATAAAGCTTTTAGCGACGGGGAAATCTGCCGCTAAAAGCCTTAAATCCGTCGTTAAAACTTTTAACGACGGACCTTCTGTAGCTAAAAGTTCCTCGTATAAAAGTCCGTAGCTAAAAGTTTAGTAACAAAATTTTAAAATCCCTCGTCTAATTTTGAACCTTTTGCGATGGATTTTTTATAAAATAGCGACAGAACTTCCGTTGCTAATTCTATTTTACGTATTTTAATTGATTTTCTTTTTTGTGAAATTTAAACATTTTATTGACGGGATAAATTTTTAGCGATGGATATTCCGTTGCTAAATGAGATTTTTAACGACGGAATATTCCGTGGCTAAGAATCTTATAATAAAGTACACTTTTAGCGACAGAATTAATCCGTCGCTAAAAGTCAAATTTTTTAAATATATTTTTTATTTTTCTAATGCCCAAACCTGTAATAAAAAATCCAATCCTTAACAACAACGCACAATCCCCAAGACACAAACAACTATATGTAATCAATCATAAAAAATGTTTATTATAAAAAAATTCATAATGTACAAGCCGGGAACCGGATACAACCGGTTAGGGGAGGGGAGAAGAGTACAAGCCGGGCGGGGGGCAAGCTGGGACCGGGCACGAGAAGGGGCTAATCAAGGATTGTCGAGTCCCAGATCTAGATCTTGCTGATCCAGGGCCAACTCAGCATGTCCAGTAGGGGTGCCCTGCTGATCCTGCTCCCTCCCTGATCATCCTCAACATCACCGTAGCAATGCGCTGGATCTCCTCCTCAGCCAACGAACGCGGAGGAGCCGGTGTCCGGGGGGGGCAACGGGGTGTGGGGACGATCCTATCATAGCACGTGTAGTCGTGCTAGGCAGGCCGCGTATACGGCCTTTAGGCCGATTGGCGACCCCCAGTGTATCCAGCCATCGCTTTACGCCCCAGTACTCGCACCTATACTAGTGGACGCTGATGGCTATCCGGACTACTGCTCGGACCCCCTAAGTTGCTCATACAAGGCCAGCAAGAACAGTGATTTAAAGATATGTAAGTGCATTAATTAATGCAATAAACATTGAATAGAAAGACAAAAAATTAACAACTTAAACAAATTGACTTACATCGATTTGCCGAGCAATATCTGAAACATAATCCCCCGCCCGGTGCGCCTCATCCTTGTCCTTCTTCCGCACGTGCGTCTGATTATACGTCAAAGCTACGACCTCATCGTCCTCCAGATCCGGGTGCTAGACCGCATTCATGTGTCGGACGATGTCGTGTGCCACCGACCCCCCCATGTGTGTCGGATCTCTGTTCTATCAGTTCTCGGCCCCTCTCTTACTCACTACAAGGAAAACAACTTTTCCCTATGGATTTTTAGTGACGGATTGCAATCCGTCACTAAAGGTCCGTCGCTAAAAACTTACTTTTAGCTACGGATTTGTCCATCGGTAAAAGCCTGTCGCTAAAGACTTGTACCGACGGGATATTCCGTCGCTAAAGGTCTTTAGCGACGAACTTTTACCGACGGGTTATTACCGACAGAAAAATCTGTCGCTAAATATATTTTTCGTATTATCTAATTTTCTTTTGAATTTTATTTTAAAAATAATTTTTATATTTTACTATAAATTAAGCAAACCCTAATTTGCTCTCATTTCATTCCCCGCCGCTCTTCTCTTTCTTTCCTCCCCACCGTATGCCCTCTCGATCTCCCTCTCCCTCACTCACACAGCCGACCGTCGACAGCCATCCGCTCTGTCGCCTTTCCTATTCCCTGGCCGCCTCTCCTGGCACCCACCCCCGCTACTGCTGCCGCCTATATGATTTCAAAGAACGGTGAGTGCAATACAGGCAGTGAAGCGCAAGTCGGCCAAGACCTACGCCGAGCTTGCTCATGAGACTGGCCTCACAAATGTGTACGTGGCCCAAATCTTGAAAGGCCAGGCCCTGCTCAGCCCTGAGGCCGCTCGTATGCTGCGAGCACTACCCGGATTGCCCGAGGACCCGGGGTGTGGGGACGATCCTATCATAGCACTACCCGTATGGAGCCACCTAGGAGGTCGTATGACCCCTTTTTGATCCAAGATCCTGCCATTTACAGGTTACCCAGTGACACTTTCTATGAATTTTCTTGAAATTCTCATTTGGGTAGTTTTTGTTTCTTATGCATATGCTTTTTAGTTATACTTGTATAGTCTGGTTTGACGAGTAATGTTATGTACCAAAATTGAGCATATGGCAGGCTGTAAATCAGGTCTTCTACAAGATATGGACTCCCACTATTTATATATGAATGAACTTTAATGTGTCAAATCACTGGAAAGTCAATATGTGGGATAAAAATATTGGAAGAATAGCACTAAGCCTGGTTCAGGTGGTATAATTTTGTGGTTGACTATAAAAATTGGGACTTGCTCTGGGTATTGGAAAACTTGGCTATTAATTGAGATGATACCAATCGTTGGCTATTGCTCTTGATTATTAGAATTTCATTTGATTTTGAAGTAGCAGAATTGTTATTTCTTATTTAACACACTAGTATTACAAGTTTTGTATATTTTAGTGCACAAATTGAGTAAGTAAATCTCATCTACATTTGCAATAGAATCTCTAGCACCTTCTAATTTTTTATGAACTCTGCTTTGTCTTAGGCTGCATTTTGTCTTTGCATATGTTGCACTCCTTTTGCTTTGACTTATTTTAATGCATGTTTGGGGTTGTGCAGCACATACACACAATGTATATTTTGTTATGTGTACAACTTGTCCACTACCCCTAATTTCTGGTACCCACTCTCTTTTCACATTTCTAACCTATTTGGTTTCCAATTGCAAAAGAGCTTCTTCACTTTCCTAACTCATTGAGGTGTGATGTGTTTTAGGTCGTTTCAATTATGAACATTCATTTTGTTGCAAAATGTTACTGATGCAAGTCCGTCATCCATACGTGATGGTCTAAGGAGGTAGTTTCACTCATTGACTACTAGTATAGTGACTTTCTGTGTATCAGAATGGTTTTCAGACAAGTTATGGTACCATTTTGTCGCGTTAATACTCTACAATTTTTGTTTCCTTCCATTAGAAGTGAATTGGGGTTTACCATTTCCAACATGTTCAAGTTAACAATGCCAAAAGGGAAAACTACATCGTTATTAGCAACCATCATAACGCCTTTTTGCAAGATATCCATGTTTGCTGCAAATGATTCAATATATTCTTGATAGTTTTGTCTACATGTCTATGTTTATGGCTCACTTTCTATTTTATACAGTATTATACATTTAGTAATTATTTACTTTTCCTTCATAACCTTCCTCTATTGGGTTCATGCAATTTAGTGGGTAATGTACTTGTTTTTTCAGGTGTGCCTATCTTGGGAGTATTTTGCAGGCCTTAGAGCAAGGTTTTTGGTTTATATTTTTTCCTTTCGATAAAACTTGTAATTTTGCTTTGGAATATGTATGATGTGATCTATTATATTTAGCAAAAGTTAGTATTAAGTATTAATTGATGGTGAATGACTTAAATCTTATTTGTATAACTTTTAATTTGGTAAAGAATGAATGTTCGTTTAAACGGATTGGTTGACTAAGGTTAATTATTGATGGATCAGTTAATTTAATTGTTCATGTGAATTGAATTACAGGAAACAAGTTTAGAATTTTAAAACATAAAAAAATTGAAAAACAACCTTTTTAAATTTTTGAGGATAGACTTTTAGCGACAAAATTACGTCGCCATAAGTATTTTAAACAAATTAATGATAATTTTAGCGACAAAAATATGCAGCAACAGATTTTAAATTTTAGCGACGGATTTTTCGTCGCTAAAAAGTTCCTTTTTACATATTATTTGCAAAATTACAAAAATAATAAAAAATACTTTTACCGACGGAATATTCCGTCGGTAAAAATGTTTATTTCCGTTGGTAAAATAAATTTTTACCTACGGATCTTCAATTTTCGTCGCTAATCTTTTAGCAACGCCCTTTTACCCAACGGACTTTTAGCGACAGACAGTCCGTCGCTAAAAGTTTTACTGACGGAAAAAGGACTATTAGGGACGAAAAAATCTGTCGCTAAAAATCTTTTTTCTTGTGGCGACTCTTGGCATCCCAGCCTGGATCTACAGTCCACCGATCTATCATCTCCCCCCATACAGTCGGAGATATCTAATGTGGGGATATGTCTTCATCTCCGTCATCGGGGCACCCTCGGGCAGCATCTTCTTTGTCCGGTCCGGTACGTCATGGAGCCATCGGTGGTAATTCTTGCTGATGTAAGCGAAGAAGGCCTGCCGCCTCGAGCCTGTTGATCAGGTGAGTCAAATGCGAACCCCTCCTACAAGGCATTCAATAACACAAATTAATTTCAATACTAAATTTTAATTAAACAAATACTATCACAAAAAAAATGTACCTGCCACTCCTCCTATAGGGACTCCTAATAGTATAGATAGGTTACCTGAAGTACTTGCAAAGGACGTATCATAATCGAAATTAGCTACTGCTATTGAATTTTTAACTCAACTATACCCCCAAAACCCCTCAAAAAGAGGGGAGAAAAAGACTCATGTAAAGATTTTCCTTCCATTTACATCTCATATATACAAGATTATGCCCTCAGCTTTCCCTACAAAATTCCCAACCCCAGCATTTTCAGCTTAACCATAGACACTCCTTGTCTAACTATCAGCATGTGTGACATCCAGCGTTTTTGCCCGTTATGGGCAAATAATAAGTACGGTGGTTCATCAGGCAGCCCTCAATTTTGTTTAGCTGGTAGGATCTGCTGAGTTGAGGGCAGACGAATACCAGTCATTGAAAACATCAAGGTGACTACAGCAACGACACATTGAATGTTGGTAATACTAAAACAATGATCGAAGGGCTAATAGAAGTATAACCTATAAGTTCTATTCTCAAGATATACTATGAAGACGTTAAGACGGTGAGAACTTCATTTTAGACTCACACTTTGAACTAGCTTACGAGACAATTGTAACAGGGTAGGCCACGATGTGCCCAACTTTACCTTGCAATGATTATTTATGGTGGTGTAATAGCTTTCTCTGCTGGTTGTTGAACACGGCACAGAAAGATTTCAAGGCTTAGTCCATACTTTGCATTATAAATAAAGTTTATACCTTTTCAATTACACGCAAAAAGACCCTAGAACGTGATCATAATCTTCATTAGCTAAAACTAGAACTGAAAGAGCAATTTCTCTATCCTTTACTGGAGATCTAGCGGTAACTTTCCAATCAATTGCAATCAAGAAACAAATTCCCACGGAACAACTTAGCTGATCACTAGACTCATTTCAATCACTCAACCATGTAAAACCAATTGTTTTCACATGTAAAACCAACCATGTAAAGAAGAGCCAAAACTATGAACCTTATTATTTGCTACGAACCTTGAATTGTGAAGACACACAGCTTGGCTTTGGGATGTAGACACAGTCTCCCACATGCAGCATGTGTATTAAGATTAGTCAATTGCACAAGTTTTGAGCTTAATCCAAGAACTTACTTTATTCTATCTTAGCGTATAAAAAATTATACAACAAATGTTTACCCAAGTAAAATTCCAAGAACATAAAGGTTCTTGAAACCCGAGGAGATCGCGTGGGTTGTGGGTCAAGCTGAGCTAGGCTAGGAACCATGAACGGGCTAACAAGATCCTATATATCAAAGTAATTAACCAACATCCGAATCTTCAACTAAAGCAAGCACAAACAGAAACTCACATTAAAGCATGTATAAGCTGAAGTTGGTAGGGAGTGAGATTAAGCAGAAGCCCTGAACTTGGGCTTCTTGCCATTGTTCCTCTGGACACAAATCTAGGTTAAGCCAAAAAGAACCTCAATTGCTAAACAAGCAGACACATTGTTGCATTGCATAGTTATCATTACAAGTAAATTCGTTAAAAGGGTGCAAATGGATATGAAAAACTGGTGCAAAACCTACCTGAAAATCAAGAGACTGCAAGAGAGATCGGCGGCAGTGGCAGCGGCGATCTTGCGATTTGAAGATCGGCGACAGCGGTGGCTGTGGCAGGCTATATTCTGTCGGGGGTGGGTTGTCGGGGATGGCGATGGAGGAAATATCGCTGGTTAGAGTTAATAGAGAGAGAGAGAGAAACGGGAGAAAGAAAAGCAGAAGGGGATCTGTGTTTTTAAGACCTTTATTGACGGAACACACCCGTCGGTAAAAGTCCGTCGAAAAACCCCAATTTCACTGATGGGTATTTTTACCGACGGAAATATTCCGTCGCTTCTATGTTTTTGAAAATCATCAAAAATTAAAAAAACCTATAAAATATTTATCGACAGTACATTTCGTTGGTAAAAAATCGTCGATGAAAATACGTCGGTAAAACGTTTTAACGACGGAGTGTTCCGTCGTTAAATATTTTTAACGTCGGATTTTCATCAATGGTTTTTTTCGTCGCTGAAAGCACTTTTAGCGACGTAATATCTTCCGTCGCTAAATCCATCCTTTCTTGTAGTGATAGTTATTCATAAAACTTGTACATAATAGATCATAAGTTACATCGTAGGCGTTTTCCAACTTAATAGCTCACAATCATTGTACGGACATTTAATCATGCCTTCATTCATAAAGTCTCTTTGATTCAAAGCGAAGAGAATAAACCCATTCACTCCCTCTCTAAGTTCTTCCCATATCCCAGTCCCACTTGGAGCAATTCTCCGTTGCATCCAACTTCTTTCCATTGACATGATATATATATATCTCTTACTAACAAGTGAACCTATACAAGTTGAGTTTCAATTTAACCTTTAAATTGAAAAAAATATATTGAGTAGTCACTTACAAATAAACATGAAAAAGGTAAAGAGTAACTAAAATGAGAAAAATGTACCCCACAGACTTAATGGACTAAAATCTACAAGCTCGTAATTAATCAAGACTTCAATGATGAATGGTATTGATTTGTTATTTCATTAAATGTAATGGACGATATTTATTTCATTAAGTATTATGTGATTCACATGTTTAATATATTTATGTGGAGATGCTAAATCACATTTGTCACTAATAACATATATTTTATTTTATTTTGTTGTCAGGTTTCATGGACCGTTGGCGACTGTAATACCCCCATATCATGTCTATTAAGCCAGACCCAACTTAGGAGTTCTCAAAAACCACAGTCAATTTTTGACGATCACTGAACTGCTAAGTCATAAATATTACAAAATACCAAGCCTTCGTCCTTCAAAAATTTTCATTTAAACTAACACCTATGTTCGATATAGGATTTGACTAGATAATATGTTTATTGGTACGAGCTCTTATCATAGTTTGGAGCTTTCCCTTTACCCTTGCTCAAACACTTATTCTCCTCAAAGTTCTTTCCTAAAAATGTTATAATATAATTTTAACCCTTATAAAAAGAAAATGATTCTTGAACTCTTTTCACGCTCATGTCACCCTAGACCAGTCATTCAGTCAGCTAAATCTTTTCATTGAAGTAGTTCCATCGATGAGAGCGGTAAGACTTGATATTATTAAAAATGCCCAAAAAATGATATGCGTAAAGAATCTTTTTCTCCCTTCCATTTTCCATCAAATTGTATTGTATTAGAGAGGGGTGAGCGAGAAGTGCTCAGCAAAGACTAACATGTGGAGTGCCAACAAGTATTTGCACAACAACAATCTAAAGTATCAATAAGAATTTGAATACTCAATGAAAATATGTACAAAAATAACAAATTTCAACAACATCTCAAGTAAACTTCAGATAAGAGGTTCATAGTTCAATGATGTTCGACAGATATTGCATTAACCACAAAAATAAAATTCAACAAATGCTTCAGCTTAGCGACCATCAGGTCCGGGACTCTGAGTAACTCCATGTATGACATGATTGGGTTGATGAATGTAATTTAATTTGAAAAGTATAAAATATGAGGTATATTCTTTGTACGTATATATTCTCATTGTTATTACGTCTCATCTTATTTTGGTTTCAAGCCACCTAGCCTTTTCTGTACATTTTTATCTGCATACTTGATGGGGATAATTAAGAAAATAAAACCCAAATTAGTGGTCTAATTAAATCAAATCAGGGGGTAATTATAACTTCCATTTTTTAATGAGCCTTCTTTAGTAGTTGTCAATACGATCTACTTATTATGTGAATAGTTTTTTAAAAAAATATATATCTTCCTTTTTATTCACGTAGTCAATGCCATTTCTTTTTTATTAGGTATATACTTTTATTGTCTTTGATAGTTTTGCAACAGAGGACCAGCTGCATGGTAGTGTCCTATCAGTTTCTTCTCCATATATCCTTGCATTTCTATTCTGCATCTCCTGTTAATGGTGGTATCATGTAATCTATGCTTAGGCAACAAATGACACAGGAAATTTTGCAAAGTGTGGCTCATTGTGCTCTTACTTATCAGTTCAACCTTGAGCAGGATGTATGAAAATCTCCTCAAATTCCATTGTGGAATTATTCCATCTGTTGCTTTTGCTTATCTGCTACCGTTAAGAGTTTCAGCCTTACATTAAGCAATGACAATATAGTTCTGAGTAATAGGATGAAGGGCACTGACATAGGCCTCGATTAAAGCATTGTAGATCAGTACTTGGCATGCACAGAGTTATGTAAGACACCAGGCTTAAAGATCGTAGGGTTTGGTATACTGATATTCCTCGCTACACCCTATTAAAGCATACCAATTTATTGCACCAAAGAACTAAGTGCTTTTTTATAGCTTATCAATATTCATTGTTTTTTAACTCATTAACTTTTAGTGGTGTCCTTCTGTTGTACAAAATGAACGCTTATGAGAATGAAAATTCAGTATACAAAGCGAACATTTATGAGAATGCAAAATTCAGCATTGGCTAGTTCACTGTCCAATGATGCACTTCTGGTTACAGGATTGGTGTGATGTTGATATAATCACAGGAGTGGAATTAAATAACCATGGTTCCAGATTGCAAATAACATTTCCAAGAACTAATAAGATCGTAGTGGTAGTAATATACCTGGTGCCGGAGATTGACGGTGTGATTGATGGTGGCACGGCCGGCAACAGTGACTGCGTGGGCAACTTCGCCTCGAGCTTGGCTTGCAGGCAGATTCGCGGCGAGGTGGACTTGCCGGCAGGTTCCAGACGAGGTGAGCTTGCCTGTGTGGGTGGGTTTGGGGCTGCATGGTGGTTGGGAAAGGGGAGGTGGCTGTGGGTAGGGAGAAGAAAAAGAGAGATTAGGGTTGACTTAAATTAGGTTTTATACCTTCCATTTAGCATCCGCGAACTACAGTCACAAAAAACGGTTGCTAAATTTAGTGATGTTTTTAGTGTCCGTAAAGGTGGTCGCTGAAAAACACGACTGCTGTAGCGACCACTGAATTTAGTGATCGCCAGCGGCCACAAAATGCGGTCGCTAAAATACGCGCCAAATTTTTTTTGACCCCACCAGATTTTGCCTTTATTTAGCGACCGCTAAGAAAAACAGACGCTAAATTGGTCATTAAACTACACTTTAGCAACCGCTTTTTTTGGCAGTCGTTTTAAAGGGCAGTTTCTTATAGTGAAACTAAGGCAATAATGGAGACAGAATGTAGCCTGAGTCGAATGCTATGCACTCTTTCCTTAAGACAATATTTACTCCCTTATAATCTACTTAAGATCGCATTAAATATGCCTCCCAAGATAACAACAGGCAAAATGCTATTGACTACAACAGTAGACAAAATTTTGAGATAGAGGGCGAGAGAGAAATTAGAAGCGAGAAATGAGTCTGCCATCAGTCCTATTTAGAGACACCAACAGGTGCCTTGAACACGTGCAATCAGTTATTATAGTTAAGTGACTCTACATGTGTCATTTAACAGTCACAATCTAATTGAGGCGGCAAATTGGGGCAACCTTTAAACTAAAAGATATCATGAATATGTGCCTTTTGAATTTAAACAGGTCAAAATTTTGTTTAATTCACCAACATTCACACTCTTTCAGTCAAAAAGTCACACATGTTCAATTTCACAGGCTAAATTTGTCGCAAAAAGTTAAGGCTGGACTCCTAGCGACAATGCGCACATGCGAAGTGCAAAGTGTGCCTAAAAGCATCAATAGAGCCTTCATGCCACTGTGACTGCTGCGCGTGCGAGTGCGGTAAGAAGCACCGCACATGTGCAAGTGCAGGACCATGCATATCATGTGTTTCTTGAATAATATAGTATGTCACATGGCCACTTAAATACCCTTAACCTTTTTATTTCCCAAATTATGTAAGAACCCACATTATTACCCTTCTTTAACCTTACTAAATGCCAACTTAGAGACTTTATTCTCTCTAACGAATCAATAAAATTGATGGATTCTTTTTGGACATTAAACCTTATCGTGCAAGGTTTAATAAGGTAGGATCTAATTTATGGAAAATGTCCAACTATTTTTCCCAAATTTTCAAAATTGGATTCACATTCCCTTATTTCCTAATTGTACCTCTCTCTATCCTTTTGTAGGCCCTACTAAGATAAATGTGTCTTTATACTTGACGATTTACCATATAATAATGAATTCAATCAGCATTTAGAGTAGTTGTAGCCTTGAACTAAGAATCGTTGGTGATTGACCATCACTACTGTGTGTAGAACTTTCCAACCAGATTTTCAAATACCTGGACATTTATGGCCTTGTGCTACATCTTAAGATTTTCATAAGTGCCATAGATACAAGCTCAAATCTCGTAAAAGTCAGCCCACCTTCCAAACTTATATAGGTAAATCTACTAAATTGCACTTGTATAACCTGCACCTTCCTTTAAGAACATAGACTTATTGAAGGACTATTTCCAACCTCCTCTTGTTCTCCATACAAATATGCACTACCTTTAGATGGCATGAAGATAAAATCTTCATTTTTTAGTGCAGGTTATAAATTATATAACATACTTTTCCATTGAACTAGAAGACTCTCTGGTATCTACTTGGTTTCCATGTACATGTTACCTCTATTATTTTTATGAGCTTCAAACCCATCTCCCTGGAAGTCTGCCATATCATATCCCTGCCTAGGCCTTTTGTAAAGGGATCCATCAAATTTCTTTTGGACTTCACATCTATGCTACTTATAATGAGAACATCATTTTTATTTTTGGTGAAATATCCTTTTTGGTGTTACATTGAAACTCATTAGTGACACGTTTCCATTTTCATGACAAAAATATAAAATACTATTAGCCACTCTCCTCAGTTACCTCAGAGAATCTCCCACTTCCTATACTTCATATAACTACTTTATCTATCTTCTTCACATCTCTTTTCCACCATCTCCATTGTAGATCAAAATCGACAACTGATGACCTTAGATTCATCGTACAATTCTTTTTCTTTTCAACACTTCAACTTAGCTTTGCATTTTTTGCAACTGATGTTGGTATCTGTGCATTTTTGTTGCACGTTACTAACTTCCACATTTCCCATTCCCCTTCTCTGCATTTCCCCTCCTCATTAGCCACTGCAATTATAGAACGCGAAGAAGGTGGCCATTAATTTTCTGGCTGCTGGGCGCCGTGGGTAGGTACGTGATTGACGGAGGCAATCGAGGGTGGCCGGCAATGCTAGGCTATTGTGACGGCCAGAGTGGGGGATTTCATGCCTCACCGTTGAAGAGAGGTGCGGAGGCGTGGTTGTAACTCTCATGGAGGAGGTTGTGTAATTTGTCACTTTGCTTTTAGGTATAATGTGATTTGGGGGCTTTATTTTTCAAGAAGAATGTTGGTAACCTCATTTTTTAGAAGAATGTGAGGGTGGATGAAGGCACGACAATATGTCATGAGTGATATAATGATTGGTGGCCTTTGGCATCCGACAATGGTGGTTGTGTGGGGCATCACCGCAGTCGCATAGATGGAGGCCTGGCATCTGGACTCGACTAACAGCGGCCATGGATGGGCCGATTGATGGAAGCCATCTCATGGGTGATCGATTGGTGGCCGTTGGTGGCGCTTATTGTGCGATTCGATGTGTTGGTTATGCTGGTGTGTGTGTGTGTGTGTGTGAGTTGTGTGCGGTGTGGAGGAGCTGTGGGTCATGGGGGCTGTGGCCAAGGGTGGCGGGGTTGAGGGATGGGGGTGTCATGGGGGGGTCTCAGCAAAAGGGGGTCCCCAGAGGGGGAGTCGCCGGTTGCAAGACAAAGAGTGAGAAAAATGGGAAGAGAGAAAGAAAGGGAGTAATATTTTAAATATCTAGACTTTTCGCGATGGACTCTTTCCGTCGCTAAAAGTCCATTGCCAAAAATCATATTTTCATTGACTTTTAGCGATGGCTCTTTTAGTAACAGAAATAGTGCATCGCTATATAAAGATTTAACGATGGATTATTTAGCGACAGACACATTCTGTCGCTAAAAGTCTTTTGATAATATTTAAAAATTTTGACCGAAATAGAAAATATTTAACACTTCTTAATGACATGAGATCCGTTGCAATCCCGTCTATGAAGATCCATTGCTAAAGGTTTTTAGGTTTTTAGCGACGGAGTCTCTCGTTGGTAAAAACTTTTACCAATAGATCTTCACTGATAGGTGTTTCCTTTGGTAAAAGTGACTTTAGCGGCCGATATGTGTCGGTCACTTAGGGCCCCTTTTCTTATAGCACTCTTGGATATTTTAACAGCATCCATAGCCGTCGGTAAGGCTGTAAATGAACATAGCAGTTCACGAACGGCTCGTAGTTCGTTCTTAATAAAACTCGTTTACATTCGTTCGTGTAATATACCAACAGGACATGAACAAGTTATTAGAACTCGTTTATTAAACGATCTGAACATGAACACTCCAAAATGTTCATAAACGTGTTCGCGGACAGCTCGTCTAGAAAATAAATTAATTATAATATATTGAAAGAATTAACATTTACATAAATTATATAAATTAATGTTTAAATCTGAAGGCCCTAAAGTCAATTAGTCCAAAAAACCCAAGCCTGCTTATAAACATGGAGTCCATGAGATTACATACCCCTAATAGCCCAATCTGTGAAACCCATTATCTAAGAAACCCTAACGATATAAACTAAACCTAAACCTAAAAACTCACATATCATATATCACAGACAGCCGCACTCTGATCCCTTCCCTTGTCTTTCTATTTCTCTGTCTCTATCTCTGTCTCTTTCTCTCACACACGCGCGCGCGCGCGCTCGCACACATAAAAACTCAAACACGCCTTACAGATCGCACTCCCCCCTCCCCCCCTCACAAATGCACATCACGGCTACGATGCCGATCATGATCACTCTCAGTTTCGATCCATATCCGATGAAGAGGGCAACCACTCGTACAAGGACAACAAAAGAAAGTCGAGCTACTGTAATCAAGCCCTTGTCTTATGTATGCAACCATCGGTGACCAAAGAATGACGATTAGTGATGTATTTTTGCTTGCCTACGATGCTATAATCACGACAACGTCATCTCCCAGTCACTGGCGCATGCAATTTCCCTTTTCTATGTCGTCATAGTCAATCAACCAAGATCTCTTTTGTAGTGTTTTTGATTCCCCATCCCTCCTTGTATCTTCTGTAATATTGTTTTGGATTCATTATAGCTTAATGAGATTAAAGGATTTAAGGATTTTTTTTGCAAATTTTAGCGATTTGGTTAAAAGTTGAACATGTACATGATCGTATTGTTAAACGAGTCAAATAAGTCGAGCCCAAATTTTACAGTCACGAACTCAAGCCGATTTCGAATATCACTGTTTTGGCTCTTGACAAACTTGATCCGAGCTCGAACATTCCAAAACTTAAACGAATAGAGTTCGAGTACACCCATGTTCTGCTCGAACTCAGTTCATATACAGCCCTAGTCGTCAGACTGATTTAGTTCAATATCTGAAAGTTATGTACTGATTTGGAACGTTTCACACGTTAAGTACTTAAGTTGTATCAAGTTATACTTTAGGGCTCAGATTTGATATTTACCTTAAAGTTTAAGTATGTTTTTGTTTGGTTTTTAAATTGATACAATTTACTAATACAGTCCTTCTTAATCTTGCACAATTAACCAAAATAAAAATAAAGACAGTACCGAACCCTGGAAAGTTATATTTAATTTTTTTATCCATTTTTCATAAAAATTTGTAAAGTACAAAGGAGTAAGATCTCAAATTGATTTTAATATACAAAACTTAAAATCAGTCGTAGTCATTTGTGTAGGAAATTAAAAAAGGTAAAATAGAATAAAAATAAAAAAGAAGGCACAACTTATATAGTTAGAAATATTCTTTATAGACATAAATAGCCAACAAAAAACGTGTCCTAAATAGACATTGGAACTAAAATAGAAGCACATGGAAAAAAAATTATTTGGTGATAATGGATTACTTTTGACTACCACCAGAAAGATCCATATAACCCCCAGTACAACAACATTAATGATCGATTAATATGCTTAGTGTCATTTTTGTTGACATCGTTGTCAAAATTTCTTAAAAGTAACTTTTGGAGTCACTAAATAAATGTCAGTAACTGTATACAATACCCATTAAGTGTCATAATATGAGATACTGTAGGCATCTTCTTCTGACAAGAGTGGTAGCCAAAAATTTCTTAGATAACTACCCTTTGAATTTCTTAAATAATTATCCTTTGAAATAATATTTACTATCCCTCAAACAGAATAACATAGCTTTATATGAAAATCTCTTTGTTTAATTATTTCCATTTAAAGTCATGTTCATCAATTTTTAGAGGAGCCATTTTGATATGTTCATCAATTAATTCAAAAAAGCGCTATATTTGATTCTATTCTTTCGCATTCATGGGAGTATATGATTTCTATAGATTTTGAGTTTGTCATTTAAAATTAAGTTGTGAAATAAAGTACTATTTTGTCATTTTAAAGTATTTAAAAGTTAAGTCATATTTATTTCATTGTTTACGTCAAAAGATGTTAAGTATTACTCTTTAATTTTGATACATGTTTTTCATACTGTACAGTTGCGATATTTTAATATATATCTTAAAGTGCTTTTGAAGTATAAACAGTAAAAAAATAAGACCTAATACGTAAGTATATTGATTAGGTAAAGTTTTTGAAACTCTAGAATTGGTTTCCTAGATTTAAAAGGGTGATAAAAATTGGGCCAATAATACATAAAAAAAAGTTTAACAAAAATCATAGCAAATAGTTAATAAGTTGGGATAAAAAATGAAAATCACCAAAACAAATAAGATGACATATTGCTTAAGCAAAGGGAAAAACTAAAAAAGAATACTAAAAAAGACTTATGTTCTTGAAAGTTCAATGTTGTAGAAGTTTTTTAGAATTCATTTCCTAGTTTTAAATGGTTGATTGATTAGGATAATATTGTCTACAAATTTTCAATCCTAAATTATAACAAAGAAAGTAAGTTTGGGACAAAAAGGGAAAATGGATACCTTAACAACTAGAACAACGTGCCGCATAAGTAAAAGAGTTGAAAAACAAAAAGAACAATAGAAAAATCTTATGTATTTCAAAGTTCAATCTTGTATAATTAAAATTAATTTAAGAAGCACACTATCATTTTGGTATTTTTAATGTATTCTCAACAATTAAGTCATATTCATTTTGTATGTTGCTTCCGTATAAAGAAAAGAAAGCTTTTAACTTGGTATCCACTAACATTAAAGTTTTATTAGTGATTTATGTTTTTTAGATTTTTGGGTTTTTATTTTGTTATTTTAAAAAATATTTGAGGTGTTAATAGTCAAACTCAAGTCTTAATATGTTGATCCATTGATTATTTAAAGCTTTAAAAGTGTAGAATTTTTTTTCTACTCTTAAAATGCAAAATAAAATTATGTCACTAATACTTATTAATTGTTTAATTATAAATAATAGTAAAGAGTGATGATGCATATGTGACTTTGATTAGAAGGGATAAAAAAGAAAGAACACAAAATAAACACAATAATGTGTTGCATAATTAAACCAAGATGACGTGTCGTAAAATCAAAAAGTCTAGAAAAAGAAAAGACTGTTAAAAAGGGTCTATGTGTAGCCTTCGCATTGCCTAACATTTCGTGCGCGTGTGTGTGTGTGTAGGTTAAGTTGCCCAAGCGATCTGGCCGTCGGCCCAGTTTTTTTTTTATTTTAAAAAAAGATCGTCCTCTAGACTGTGTGGTGGATGGTTCTTTTGACCAAAATACCCCCTGCTACCCGTCCGCTGCAGAGTGTAGTGTGGCGGACGACTTTTGGCTGACAATTGTCACATCTTGTCCCCATTCTGCCCATCTAGACAATGTGGAGGATGACGTGACAGATATACCCCAAATTTTGGTAATTCCCTGCTCTTCTTCCATTTTCAGCTCTTGAACTTCACTTGCCTCCATTTTCATCTCCCTTTAAGTTCCTAACTTCAAGTAACAAAGTTTCAAGCTTCACTCAAGTAAGGTAGGTGGGTGAATGGTAAAAAAATTTGTTTGGGGTGAAATGGTGATTTTTTTATGTTCATATAATTTTTTTGAGATTATATTTGTTGTATTTATCAGCTATTCATCAAAGTAAATTTAATTTATTATGTTCAAGAAATTAATTATTTTTAAATTTGCATTTTTTTTAGATTATATTTGTTGTATTTGACATGCTAAATTGGTCTATTCGTCAAAGTTATTTTGATTTTGTAATGTTGAAGAAATTAAGTTGTTAATATCAAGAAATTAATAATTGTTAATTTTAATTTTTTTGGAGATTATGTTTGTCATGCTAAATTGGTCTATTCATCAAAGTGATTTTGATTTGCTATGTTCAAGAAACATCTTTTTTTAATTAATTTTCATGCCTACAAATGTTACAATCTGATAATTAAGCGTAATTTATTTCTACATAGGTTTTGTTTCACAATGTCTGATTTCGTGTCAAGCTCGAACGCCCCCGTAGATGTTGGTGATCGTATCTAGGGCGAACGTTTCAACCATTGGAAGAAGCCGAAGAATATTTTCGACCGAATTCATTGAGGGTTGGTTTTGGCATTAGAATCAGGACAACTAGAACAAGTAACATAACAAAACAAATATTCTCTAGCTTATATGAGTGCTATAGGAGCAGACACCCATTGCAAAATGAGAAATACGTCGATACTGATGATAGTAATGACGAAATAGGATATGTGCGGAGAAGACAAGACTTCTTTGCTCCCACGAATTTCAAAGTCAAGATGTTCATAAGCCATAAACCCAAGCAATATTATTGGCTTATTACTAGCTTGGAATTGGAACACGATCACTCGTTAGTAATCCCTTCTAAGGTGAGTTAGATACATCAACACAAGAAGATGGTTAATGTCGCAAGGAGCCTGATTCACACAACGAGTAATGCGCGGATAGGACCTATGGACAATGTTAATGTTCTTGCTGAACAGGCTGGAGGAATTCAGAATCTAAACTTTAACACGATAGACGTTCGTAACGCGGTCCGAACCTAAAGATGAGCTGCGTATGACCTCAATGATGCTCAGTCCACAATGAGCCTATTGAAGCGGATGCAGATGAAGAACCCGCAGTTTATCTACGATTATAAACTTGACGACGAGCACCAAGTTACCATAATTTTTTTGGGTCAACGGTCGTTCGAGACTTGATTATAAGCATTTTGAAGATGTTGTGACTTTCGACATCACATGTCGTACCAACAAGTACTCGATGCCTTTCGCTTCTTTCATAGGCGTTAATCATCATTATCACTCAATCCCATTCGGATTCGCATTGTTAAGGGATTAGAGCGAGAGTTCTTTTGTATGGTTGTTTAAGACGTGGCTGGAAGCCATGAACAACAAAGCACCTAAAGTTATCGTCACCGATCAAGATTTGGCAATGAAGAAAGCTATTGCTACCGTCTTCCTAGATACTCGACACAACTTGTGCACTTGGCACATAAGCAACAAATACCTTGAACGTCTCATATCACGTGTGTGCAAAGTATCCAGACTTCAAGCAAGATTTTGACAGGTGCATTAACAAGTCTATAACAATTGAGAAATTTGAAAATAGGTGAAAAAAGCTTGTTCGGGATTACTCATTGCAAGACTACGAGTGACTCCAACACTTGTATGAGCTCAAAGAATAACGTATTGGCCTTTAAAAAAGAAGGTATTTTTTTGCGGGCATGAAAACAACGGGCATGAGTGAATCTATGAATACCATGTTCACTTTATGTAGGTACAACTACGAATTTGAAGAGTTTCGTCACATCCACCCAAAAAGCGGTTGCACAGATATTCGTGAAAGAAAGGACTGCGGACTTCGCAAGCATGTACAAACAAAGGAGAAGTTTGCTTGAGACCCCACTGGAGGTGAATGGTACGAAAGTCTATACGAAGGAAATTGCCATGCAATACCAAGTGAAGCTGCAAAAATCGAGATAATATAGTATAAATAAGGTGGCAGCAAATTCTACACGTGAGTAAAAAGTTTATTCATTGATGAACGACCTCACCTTTGAGAAGGTGCGTACACTGTATACGGTGAGCCATGACACAGAGACGGATTCGGTGACATGTTTTGTAAGAAGTTTGAGTTCCACGGCATGCTGTGTAGACATATTCTGTGATTTTTCACCCAAAATAATATTAAGGCAATCCCCGACAAATACATCTTGCCACGGTGGACTAGGTTGCAAACAGGTTGCACAGTACCATTGCCTTTCCGGAGCGTTCGTATACTGACTTTGAAGAATTGGAGACATTACTGTATAATCATCTGGTGTCAATGTTTATGTGTTTGTCTGTAAAGGGTGCTCTATAATGGCCGGATATAAACATCTCCATGAGATAGAGGGAATGATGGGGGCGGTCGAACTGGGGATATTGTCCTACGGGGGGCCGACCGGGGGATATTGCCCTCCGGGGGGATGGATAGGGGGATATTGTCCTCTGTGCGACTCTTCGGCTATCCCAAGGCCGGAGGGTCCCACCCACGCGACGAGGATTGGAGAGATTGAAGTTTACGAAGTTGAAGTCTTGTGTGACTTGACTCCGAGAAAGTGGTGTAACCTCTGAGTCCTCAAGCAAAGCAAATGAGGGGGCACTGAATTAGTCTCAATGAGGCATTCCCATCCCAGCTACGGAGGGACCACCAACTCCCTGGCTCACCCCTGAAGTCTACTTCTAGGGATCACTGCATCCCTCGCTCACCTGGGGAGGCTGCCACCCCGGATAATCCATATTACAGCTCATAAACTCCCCGCAGCCCTTCGCCAGTACCTTAGCCTCGAAGCGAATGTAAAACAAGAAACATTAAATTCAATTAAAAGCATCGGGCGACTTATGAGCTCATATGCCCTACCCTCATCGATTTGACGTCTAGGGTGGTACTTCTACCCTCTTGTCCATCTTATTGGGGCTATTCCCTTCCGAGTGATACGGTAATACCACCCGAGATACTGATCAATGCTGATCACGGGGTCAGGCTCTAACATAATGGCCGCCAGCGTGTCTTGCCAAGAACCCACAGTTCAATTTTGTTTGCGCACAATTCGTGCGCATCTACCTTGCCATACCGTGGGACACCCGTGAGGGAGGGGGTATTTCTATTAACCCTCATATCTGGGGCATCGGCTGGCAACCCCTGTAGGTAGTTAAAATGGCGCATTGCAACATCCGGTAGCTACCATTCCAAATCTCGAAGTGGATCAATGGTGTGCGTTGCAACCCAAAGAGCGTGAAGATAAAAGACTCTGCCACCCGTCCTGTCAAACTTTTGTATAGAGCCCAACATATTTGGCCGAGGATGGCGAGTCAAACTCTCCTTAATAGAACGTAATGTTGTGATGGGGATCATCTCTCCTCGGGTAGTGGCTCTCCCTTTGACTATACTCCTAAGCGCATAACCGAGGCCACAGATTATTGGTTCCTTCCCTACGGTTGGATCCGTCGGTAGTAATGTGTTTATAAAACCATACTTGAGAACAATAAAAAATATATATATAATGCACTGACTAATAGAAAAATATTAAAAACATAATTACAAATAGTTATATGATATGCCTGCAACAATGAGAGACATGCACATATAGCTTTGGAGTCGGCCCTCGTTGCCTTGTGCAATGCTCAATACAAGTATGCAAGAGTTTCTGCACCCCAGGCATACTCCCCAACCACTTGTAGGTTACCTAACAACGCTAAATATTTAGTTTGAACCATATTTTTTTACGTCGTTGGAAATAGAATTGCCCCCATCACCCAGCAGGAAGGCCTTTATGTGCAGCACAAGCATCTCCTCCATGTAGTTTTCTACCAACCACCTCAACTTTATCCTACCAGTGCTAAGTTCACTCTCAGGTATCAAAGTAAAGAAGTCTCTAGTAGCTCTTTTATTTGGTACTTTCGACGGAGGAGCAATTACCGGCCACAACGTTACCGATAACCCTAAGATGAACCCTACATCTTCTAAGGTTATTTTCATCTCTCCAAGGGGACAGTGAAACGTATTCGTTTCACTTCTCTACCTTTCAACAAGTGCACCTATTAAGTTCCGGTCAATTTGTAGAAAGATATTACCATGCGTGAAAATCCCAAACCCAATTTGACGCATCATTTTTTCTAGAATTTGTTCAGTTGCCAACTATTGAAATGTTCGATTACTTCTACTGTATTGAGTGGTGCTCTTTCCTACGATTTAGTAAAGACAATTTAAGCAAAGCAAAAGGTACAATGTTCGTGAAAATAAGAAAATAAATAAAAAATTAGCATCTTACTTGTCCATTCCAGTTAGATGTACTAATATGGTTTTCTTGGTAGTATAATATGGAGGGACCTTCTCGTTTAGGGTTAAAGGCCATTTTTCGTGACTAAAATTATGGAAAAACGTCAAGTTTGGAAGCTTTTATCAAACGCTCGCAAATTATCAACGGTAGCACATGCTCAACACACACACACACGGATGACTTTCGACTGACAATTGTTAGGGGTCAAAAAGTTATCCGCTATACTATGTAGCTGACGACAGCGGGGGGTATTTTGGTCAAAAGAACCGTCCGCCACATAGTCTAGTGGACGATCTTTATGTGTGTGTGTGTACACACACACACACACAAATAGGAGGTGCTTAGGATTGATTCTAGAAGGTGTTATATATAAATTCAGATTAAAACAGGTTTGAAGTGTTTAAAAAAAAAGTAAACTAATTAAATCGGTTTCAATGTGCTTCAAACAGATTAAACCCAGAATCTTCAATTTTTTAATTCTTATTTAATCAGTTTTGGAGAATCATGTTTGTCCAAGAGAATTTTCAAAATATTCTCACATATAAGCAGGCATTAAATGCTCCTTTTTAATTTGATTACGCTATATTGTAATTTGGCCACATTAAAATTACTTTAATCCCTCTTTATCCAAATACTTTCATCAACTTTTAATCTATTATACTTTAAATAAATTAAAATTGATTTTAAAACTGATTCTTATTTAATCAAAATTTAATTTTGAGAATCAATCACAAACAAAGCTGATTTTAAAAACCAATTCTGATCGAATCAAATTCTAATTTTAACAACCAAACGCAAAGAGATGACCCCAAACATCTTTCAACAAAAGGATGCTATACAGTCGCCTCTTAATCTGAATGGTACGATCTGTCAATTTTGTTGTTAACAAGCTGCTGCAGCTACGACGCTATTAAATACTGATCATAATGGAATTGATTATAACTACAAGTGGTGATTAGACAAGCTGAGCACCAAAACTCAAACCTGATTATAATGGAATTGATTATAACTGCAAGTGGTGATTATTGTGCCAATGCAATAACAAGTGGTTGATTAACACTCTCCTTATAATACTAACCTAATATAATGATATAGTTATTATCTTTTGCAAGCTTATTATAGTTATAGGTTTAACCTGTCATATTTTGGTATATAAAGGTCATATTATGTTGTGATAAAAGAAGTGTAATTCTTGAAAAAAAAAATCATTAAATACATTAAGGATTCATATTTTCGAGAAATCATGAAAGAAATTTGCCTATTTCCTGTTTCTCTTATCTCTCTCCCTTGTTCACAATTTGCATTGTTTCTCTTCAATTTTCCTTCTCCCACCATGTTTCTGTATTCTTGATCTTCTTGAACTTGTTAAGGAAAAATTGGTATCCAGAGCCTAAAATCCCTGTTCTAACCGATTCACTACTGTAATTCCGTGGGGCATACAAACGCTAACAAAAATACTGAACAACAAGTGGAAGACTGTGTGAGTCTTCTGAAAGCACAGGGGCAGAACCAATTTGGTTCTGTCTCCTCTCAAATCTCAGAACTGAGAGGTGATATTGATGCCATGCCAGAGCTTCAACAGTCGGTGTCTCACCTACAGAAGGAGCTATCAATTGTCCGGCAAGGGGTAGCTGAGGTCAAAACTATGCTGCACCAGCTTATGTGCTCCTCCAACAGAGTTACTAGAGAAGCATCTTGCAGCCAACACAATCAAATCAGTGAAGGCTTTGAGACTCCAGGACAAGTCTCCTATGGTAATTCTTTTCCTCAGTTCCTAAACCTTAACTCCCCAGGTTTAATGAAGAGAACTCATAAGGATGGATCGGTAAGGTAGAAAAGTTTTTTTGAGTTCAATCAAATGGACGAATTCATGAAAGTGGCATTTGCCTCTATTCACTTAGATAATCAAGTTGAATATTGGTAGGTGACCTATACTGAAGGGCAAAGTGAGGATTGATTGCAGGAATTCAATCATGACCTTATTTCTAGATTTTTTACCGTTTAAGGATAATCATGTGCTTGAGTTCCACAAATTAAAACAGAATAGTAATATGGAACAGTTTTTTAATGAGTTTGATCACTGTTGGTAAATGAGGGAAGCCATTTTGATAACTTGTGCTGCCTCTTCGCTGAACCATGTGACATGGGGAATGTGTGCAAATATCAATGCAGAAATAGCAATCCAAGCAAAGGAAAAGAAAATTGTGACTGAGAAAATTAATATAAGAAACAGGATCTCAAAAATCATTGTATAAAAGCATCCAACAAAGAAATGCAGCGAATTTAGAGTTCCACATATAACACAAGAAATCTAAACACCTAAATGCTCTCAATTTTGGTACTTTGAAGCATTTATCTGAGTAACTTAGGGTACTGATATGTGGTTTCCAAACCATGACAAGTAGCATTGCAGCAGTTCCTGGGAATGAACCATAGTTGTGGAGATAGATAATATCAAGGGCAAAGAAATTAAAGCTTCCTAATAGACCCAGCATAGTTAAAGAGAATTGTGGTATTAGAGATATAGAAACATTTATACATGAGAAAACTAGGAATATGAGTTTGTTGGCATAGTAATATGAACACTTTAGAGCTATCTATTGCACGAGTGCGAAAAATAGATAAGGGGACCTCAGAGGTTCTGTAAACTGATGATAATTATGATCATCAGGCAAACAAATAGTAATATTTCGTAATCAAATATAAAATAATCCAAACTCTACCAATATGTTATAGAAAGAAAATGCAGCGCAGATACAAAAAACCGAGTCAATAAAGAACAGCTCTCACAAAAATTCCCTGCTAGCAATCTGCAATCTTATCTTCTGGATTTGGTGAACCAGATATTGCTGAAAGATGCCTGCAAGCACAGTGAAAAAAATGTTTGATGAGGCAGTGCTTCAATAACAAAGAAATTCGTCAATTGGACAATGAGCAAAGATATCTGAACATTGGAAATAAATGGGGACAACATGGAAAACAGTGTATTAAAATTGGAAGTAAAAAGTGACGCATGGAAAGAAATGTGCAACAATATTATCAATATTATAGTTAGAAATCAGCTCCTATTTGTATGAGTGTCACATCATAAAATGCTAATGACTCAATTGGACGATGTTAGCAAAATGGGACATCATCATTAATTTATAAGCGAACACTAAAATACCATCAAGAAGAGTCATATTATACTCATCAATGCATCTAATGCCAGTACTCCCGATCTCCTAAAATTGCTGTTATATCATATGACATCAACCTATCAGACTTTGCATGTGTTGCAACTCACACGGGCCGCAGGTGTTTGAACGACTGCACGGTGATTATGAGTTGCTCCTAGCTTGCACGGCATTGCGTCCCAATGGGATCACAGCATATCACCGACCCTCTTCTACACCGGCAGTCACTTCATAGAGCATAATAAACTTTAGTTGCTCCATAGAACTCATCTCAAACTTCATAGGTAGAAGAAAATTACAAGAACTACATACACTTACCATCCAAATACAACTGGCTCAATTCCCAAACTAACGCCATCTCGCTGTTCTTTCCATAGTAGTCTCATTATCATTTCTCCAGTCCCAGGACCTACTCATCTCAATCCCTCATAGGTCTAGAGTCTCTGTCGACTCTTCTGTGAGTGTACAGCACAGTTCATGAGCAAAAAATAATACCAAAAAACTGGACTTAAAAATAAGTGACAGAATAAGGCTTCTTGTGATTAAGCAAAAATTTCAAGTCGTCTGTATCTGTAACAGGTACAGATATCAACCTGATCATCATATGGAAACAACTATCTATTATGAATTTATGATTCACACACATTGATAAAAGAAAAGAAAAAAAAAGATGTAATCTAAAGCCAGACTCAAAGATCAAAAGTACATTTTGCATGTATCTAGTCTATTATGCACCGTAGTGAATTCAAAACTTGCACAACTATATGATATATACCAGAACTTCGTACATCTTCATATTTCCCACTGTATTCGTATTTATATTGTCTATTCTTCCCCACGGCAGATTAATCTAAAAGATAGGAATTCTAATTACTCGTAGCAACAATTTCTGAGCCTTGAATTTTCTTCTTGGGAGCGCCATACATTGATGCTAAATCGTGTTGGTGATGGGGGGGTGTGGGTCGGTTGGGGGGGGGGGGGGGGGGGGTTGTAAATTGAGGCTGTTAATGAATAAGAAAGAGTAGATCTAAAGCATCCGGGTGGCGGGATGGCTGTGGCGGAGCAAGGCAGTGATGGCGACGGCTGAGGGGTGCGGTACAATGGCTACATTCCTAGGACCAAAAGCTGGGTAGATGTAATTTTCACCTGTGTGACAGTAGCGTGAGAGCGGCGACGACTGCAGAGAGCAGCAGCAGCTGCTGCTCAGAGCTGTGTCGCAGTGAGAGGGGTGGGGGGGGGCGTAAGTTTGAGAATTTTTTTAGTTGTTTTAAATAATGAGTAATTTTGTTTAAAATATTTATTAAAATGCTACCATATTATAAATGATTGTACGAGAGTTTCATTTTATTATTTTTTGTGTCACCGGCCGTCGTAGTCTTTATTTTTCTCGTTCTTCTGTCTATCTTCATTGTTTCAAATTCTAAATCTTCAGATTATAAGAAAAACACTAATAGATCAATGTTAGTTCTTTTTTTTTTCATTTTTAGTTTCAATTCTTATAATATGTTAACTTTTATGTAATTATTGTCAACATACAATTGGTAATCGCACTAGTAATACATGTATACAATAGGAGTTAAGTTTTTTTTATGCAAGATTAGTAATTTATTGTTGACTAACTTAATCAAGTTAAATAAATAGCTACAAATAGTGATATTATATGATTATTAGTTAAATTGAGCAATCTATTTTGCATTGAACGTATTATTTCGTGACGCAAATTCTTTTATGTTAACCGTCAACTTTTTTTTATGACTTTTTGGTCCCCTGGTTGGACCTTCTAGATCCGCCCCTGGGTAGCGTCGTGTCAGAGAGAGCGAGAAGGAGCAAATTTGGGTATAACTATAATTTTCATGTGTCACGCCCCCAACCGGGAGGCCGCGACTTCAAAGCAAACCTCATGATATACTATTACCATATAGATGATGATGGTATAAACAGAGCACTAAAGCCTCCAAACATAAAGTATTACCATATCTAACAAAAGTCAATTACAACGCGTTCCCAAAAATATGCCCATACAAAAGAATTTCTAATCGCAGCGGACAAATAGATATACAAAACCATTCTATCAAATTACCCCAACCGGGTAAAGTTCCCAAAAGAAACAAACTACAAAGTTTATTAAACCAAAAAGCAAAATCTCATAGCTCCAACGCTGCCATAAGAATCAAGAGTCACTTCCTTCACCTGTGCAAAGGCAAGGTAAGAAGACAAAGGGGTGAGCTCAAATAGCCCAGTAAGGTAAACAAATGGCAAGATGTCAAGCAATAATGACGTATCTAATAACAATATTGGATGAAACAGATCAATCATGTCTTACCATCACATATCGAAGCATGAAAGATTTAGCATTTAACCCAAAAATACATTTCAATTATATGTAGGATATGCTACAAACATGCGATGACTATGGTGGTCATAAGACCCGAATGTCGAACCAAACATACAAATATCAAACGTGTGCTCCGGAGCATACTAGGAGCTTCGACTCTCTAGTATAACAAATATGTGTCCATAGGACCCTCTCAATTTGTGAGTTGTTCAACATAGTCAATGTCAATCTTAAATTGACGGTCACAAATGTACAAATTCAAAGTTGAGCATCATTAAGGCACAAATGAGAAGGGATAAACAATGATCTCAAAGAAGGCAAAAATGGAGCAATCAATTACAAACGAGCATAGATGAATCAAAAGTGACGAAAGTGTAAGCCTTCAAATTTTTGAAGATACCTTTTCACAGCAAAAATCGTATAAACCCTTACCTCAAACAAGCTTTTTGAACAAAAGAAAAACTTAAAGCACCATTCTAGCGCGTAAGAGATTTCCAAGCCTCATATTCTCTCTCTCTGCCGCAAAGGAGCAAGAATTCGAGAACAAGAGGGCTAAAAAGAAAACAAAGAAACTATTTATATGAAGGTAGAATTACACTGTTCATTCAAAGTAAACCATAAGTTTTAGTCGACTAAAAGGTTTAAATTCGACTAAAACATTAAATTCGACTAAAAGTACTATTGAGTCGACTAAAAGAGTTTTAATTAGATTAAAAAGTTTTAATTTGACTAAAAGGTTTAAATTCAACTAAAAGGTACTATTCAGTCGACTAAAAGAGTTTCAATTCGACTAAAAAGAGTTTTAATTCGACTAAAAGGTTTAAATTCGACTAAAAAAGTACTATTCAATAGACTAAAAGAGCTTCAATTCGACTAAAAAGTTTTAATTCGACTAAAAGATTCAAATTCGACTAAAAAGTACTATTCAGTCAACTAAAAGTACATTTCAGTCGACTAAAAGTACTGTTCATCGAATTTTATTTTATTTTTGAACTTAACTTAACACAAGAAAGAATGATTTTGGGGTTTTACATTCTCCCCCCTTAAAAGAATTCCACCCACGGAATTAAAATGTACCTTAAACATCAAAGAGCTGAGGGTGCTTTTCGCGCATAGCATCCTCGAGTTCCATGTGGCTTCTTCCACCGTATGGTTACTCCAAAGAACTTTAACCAATTTAATGGTTTTCATACACAAAATTTGATCCTTGGGTCCAAAATTTTCACTGGGCGTTCCTCGTATGATAGGTCCTCCCGAATCTCCACAAGTTCAAAATATATTGCATGTGAAGGATCTGGCACCTATTTCCTCAAGGTTGATACATGAAACACATCATGTATTTGTAACAAACTGGGAGGTAAGGCAACTTGGTAAGCGACCGGTCCAACTCTCCGCAAGATCTCAAATGATCCGATAAATCTAGGGCTAAGCTTGCCCTTTCTTCCCAAAACGCATTACTCCCTTCCAAGGCGATACTTTGAGAAATACATGATCTCCCACTTCAAAATTTAACTCACGTCTTCTATTATCCGCATAACACTTTTGACGACTTTGAGCCGCTAGCAAATTATCCTTGATCAAACGAATTTTCTCTGAGGTAGCTTGTATTATCTCAGGCCCTAAGGCACCCAAAAGTTTCTCCTCTCCAACTTCGAGCCAACAAATTGGTGTTCTACATCTCCGACCATACAAGGCCTCAAACGGCGCCATACCAATACTAGCCTGAAAGCTATTGTTGTAAGCAAACTCCACAAGTGGCAATTGATCAGCCCAACTATTCTTGAAGTTTAACGAGCAAGCCCTAAGCATGTCTTCTAAAATCTGAATCGTTCTCTCTGACTGTCCATCACTTTGAGGATGATAAGCCGTACTAAGGTCAAGTTGAGTACCCAAGGCTTTTTGCAAACCACGCCAAAATTTTAACGTAAAACGTGCATCTCTGTCTGAAACAATTGAAACGGGTACACCGTGGAGTCGAACAATCTCTTGAATGTAAAGCTTGGCTAACCTCTCCAAGCTATAGGTGACCTTCACCGGAATGAAATGTGCTGACTTGGTCAAACGATCAATTACTACCCAAACCAAATCGTGTCCTTGTCTTGTCCTAGGCAACCCTGACACAAAGTCCATAGCAATACGTTCCCACTTCCACTGAGGGATAGTAAGAGGTTGCAAAGGTCCTGCAGGTCATCGATGTTCCGCTTTAACTTGCTGACAAGTAAGGCATCGAGAGACAAAATCCGCTACCTCCCTTATCATATCGTTCCACCAAAACACGTCCCGTAAATCTCAATACATCTTAGTGTTACCTGGATGAACTGTGAAGTTGGAATTATGCGCGTCTCGTAAAATTTCGTCCTGTAATCCCACATCAGAAGGAACACATAATCTGTCTCCAAAACGTAATGCCCCTTCGGCATCAATCCTGAACTCTAACTGTTTACCTTCTCTAACTTGTTCTCTAATCTTAACAAATTTCGAATCCAAAATCTGAGCTTGCCTAATTCTTTCGATCAAGGTAGGTCAAGCCATTAAATTCCCCAAATAGTTTCCTGTCCCGAAAACCAAAACATCCACACCCAAACTTTCAAGATCCGCAAGAATTTCCTTACATGAAGTTAAAAGGGCTGCACACGTACCTGTGTCCTTTCGGCTAAGAGCATCGGCGACTACATTGGCCTTCCCTGGATGATACAAGATCTTGCAGTCATAGTCCTTAAGCAATTCCAACCATCGACGTTGCCGCATATTCAATTCTTTCTGTGTGAATAAAAACTTAAGACTCTTGTGATCTGTGTATATCTCACATGTCTCACCATAGAGATAGTGCCTCTAAATCTTCAAAGAGATAACCACCGCAGCTAATTCCAAGTCATGTGTTGGGTAGCTCACTTCATAGGTTTTGAGTTGTCGCGAGCCATAAGCAATAACTCGCCCATGTTGCATCAATACACATCCCAAACCCTTCCGTGAAGCATCGCTATAAACCACAAATCCTCCAGTCCCCGAAGGTAGAGAAAGGACCAGAGCCGAAACTAATCTTTTCTTTAATTCTAGAAAACTACGATCACACTCTTCCGACCACTCGAACCTAACCTTCTTTTGAGTCAATTGAGTCAGTGGAATAGCGAGTATTGAAAACCCCTCAATAAACCTGCGATAATAGCCAGCCAAACCAAGGAAACTACGAACTTCACTGACCATTCTTGGTCTTTCCCAATTCCACACTGCTTCTACCTTAGATGGATCCACCGAGATCCCATCTTTAGATACCACATGCCCTAAAAAGATAACTTTTTAAAGCCAAAACTCACATTTATCAAACTTGGCATAAAGCTTCTCTTCCCTCAAAATCTGTAGCACCATATGTAAATGCTCTTCATGTTCTTCCTTGCTTCTAGAGTAGATCAATATGTCATCAATAAAGACTATGACGAATTGGTCCAAATATTGCTTGAACACCCGATTCATTAAGTCCATAAACGTTGTAGGTGCGTTAGTTAACCCAAATGGTATCACAACAAACTCATAGTGTCCGTACCTCGTGCGAAAAGCAATCTTGGATATATCATCCTTCCTAATCTTCATTTGGTGGTAACCCGATCTCAAATCAACCTTGGAAAAGTATTCCGCACCTTGTAGTTGATCAAACAAATTGTCAATATGTGGCAAAGGATACTTGTTGCGAACTGTAATACCGTGCAACTCCCTATAGTCAATACACAATCTCAATGTTCCGTTTTTCTTCTTTACAAATAAAACAGGAGCATCCTAAGGAGAGACGCTTGGGTGAATGAAGCCTTTCTCTAGCAATTCTTGAAGTTGCATCTTAAGTTCTTTGAGCTCGGCCAAGGCCATACGATAAGGAACCTTAGAAATTGGAACAGCTCCTGGTATAAGATCTGTAACAAACTCAATTTCACGATCTGGAGGAAGACCAGGGAGTTCCTTCGGAAACACATCCAAAAATTCGTCAACAACAGGAATAGCGGATAAATTTTGAACAGCTATTTGAGTATCCACAATATGAGCTAAATATCCTTGACATCCCTTTCAAAGCAAACGCCTAGCCTACAAGGCAGATACGAGGGAAGACGAAGTAATGGGCGTAGAACCTTTAAACTTGAACTTGGATTGACCGGGAATTCAGAAATGCACTTCTTTGGCATAGCAATCCAACGAGCCATGTAGGAAGACAACCAGTCCATACCGAGAATAACGTCAAAATCTTGAATGTCCATAGCTATAAGGTCAGCGGGTAACACTCTACCCTCAATGCGTACCAAGCAAGGCTTGTACACGATAGATACTAATACAGATTTCCAATAGTTGTGGGTTAGAACCCAACTTACACCCAAGAGAAGGGGTTATAAACGAATGCGTGGATCCAGGGTCAAACAATGCATGAAAAGAATGAGAACCAATCTGAACTGTACCTGCCAATACGTCGTTAGAAGTTGTGGCATCCTTGGCAGTCAAAGCATAAGCACGGCCTTGTACTCTCGGCCACTGATCCCCCGTGGACGGTTTAGCGCCACCCTGAGCCTGAACGTTGTAAGTCCTCTCCTTCTTCAGATACGGGCATTCCATAGCATAATGCCCCACTTTCCCACAGTTGAAACATGAATTTGTCAAACGATGGCAAGGCTTATCCCCATGATTTTTGCCACAAGTAGCGCAAACTTTCATACCCCCTTGAGTCGATTTAATACCTTCTTGTAAAGTTGCTTTTCTCTTCTTCTGACCACCGCTCTTGTTCTTGTCCAAAGTTTCTGCACGGCTTCTTTTATGCCTCAATCCCTCTTGCTCTTTCAAAAATTCCCCGTAGTCCGTCTCTAGAATTTCGGCCCGTTCAACCACCTTGGCATAAGTCGAAAGCTTTAGAGCCAACAATTTGTTCTTGATGCCGCGCTTCAATCCCTTCTCAAATCTTCTTGCCTTACAATTTTCGGTGTCAACCAAATGTGGGGCGTGCCTTGACAATGAGGTGAACTTCTGCTACCGTCATATCATTCTGTACTAACTTCAAGAATTCTTCCTCCTTCTGATCTCTTACATTTTGAGGAAAGTACTTCTTGAAGAAAATGTTCTTGAACCGTTCCCAAGTCATGGGATGATCAGCATTGATCCTCTGTGTGCGCTTGACCATCTTCCACCAATGGTCGGCTTCATCTTCCAACATGAATACTGCATACGCCACCTTTTGTTCATCACTGCTATCCCGAAGGTCGAACACCTTCTCACTTTGGTTCACCCACGCTTCAGCCTTCTCCGGATCGGGTTCCCCTTTAAAGGCGGGCACTAACTTTTTGAATTTCTCCACATCTCCAGTCTTAACACCATCATTTGGCCCATTGTTCTGATTTTGGTGTAGCGGTACCCCGTTACCTCCTGCAATTAGGTTCGCCAAATTCTGAAATCCATGTACAATGGCTTCAGCAACTCCGTCATTCGTTGGTGGACCGTGAGGTTCGTTGGCGTTACGATTAGAACGTCTAGGAGGCATGGTACTCCTAGCACATCAAACGAAACTGTATAAGCCTGTATAATGTACAAAAGATGAACGCGAAATCAAAATAAATCTCGCAACGTCTTAGACCTGGGCTCACCCGAGTCTACAAAATCACAAACCTAAGCTCTGATACCAACCCTGTCACGCCCCCAACCGGGAGGCCGCGACTTCAAAGCAAACCTCATAATATACTATTACCATATATATGATGATGGTATAAATAGAGCACTAAAAGCCTCCAAACATAAAGTATTACCATATCTAACAAAAGTCAATTACAACGCGTTCCCAAAAATATGCCCATAAAAAGAATTTCTAATCGCAGCGGACAAATAGATATACAAAACCATTCTATCAAATTACCCCAACCGGGTAAAGTTCCCAAAAGAAATAAACTACAAAGTTTATTAAACCAAAAAGAAAAATATCATAGCTCCAACACTGCCATAAGAATCAAGAGTCACTTCCTTCACCTGTGGCAAAGGCAAGGTAAGAAGACAAAGGAGTGAGCTCAAATAGCCCAGTAGAGTAAACAAATGGCAAGATGTCAAGCAATAATGATGTATCTAATAACAATATTGGATGAAACAGATCAATCATGTCTTACCATCACGTATCGAAGCATCAAAGATTTAGCATTTAACCCAAAAATACATTTCAATTATATGTAGGAAATGCTACAAACATGCGATGACTATGGTGGTCATAAGACCCGAATGTCGAACCAAACATACAAATATCAAACGTGTGCTCCGGAGCATACTAGGAGCTTCGGCTCTCTAGTATAACAAATATGTGTCCATAGGACCCTCTCAATTTGAGAGTTGTTCAACATAGTCAATGTCAATCTTAAATTGACGGTCACAAATGTACAAATTCAAAGTTGAGCATCATTAAGGCACAAATGAGAAGGGATAAACAATGATCTCAAAGAAGGCAAAAATGGAGCAATCAATTACAAACGAGCATAGATGAATCAAAAGTGACGAAAGTGTAAGCCTTCAAATTTTTGAAGATACCTTTTCACAGCAAAAATCGTATAAACCTTTACCTCAAACAAGCTTTTTGAACAAAAGAAAAACTTAAAGCACCATTCTAGCGCCTAAGAGATTTTTAAGCCTCCTATTCTCTCTCTCTCTCTGCCGCAAAGGAGCAAGAATTCGAGAACAAGAGGGCTAAAAAGAAAACAACGAAACTATTTATATGAAGGTAGAATTACACTGTTCATTCAAAGCAAACCATAACTTTTAGTCGACTAAAAGGTTTAAATTCGACTAAAACTTTAAATTCGACTAAAAGTACTATTGAGTCGACTAAAAGAGTTTTAATTCGACTAAAAGGTTTAAATTCGACTAAAAGGTATTATTTAGTCGACTAAAAGAGTTTCAATTCGACTAAAAGAGTTTTAATTCGACTAAAAGGTACTATTCAGTCGACTAAAAGAGTTTCAATTCGACAAAAACGGTTTAAATTCGACTAAAAAGGTACTATTCAGTCGACAAAAAGAGTTTCAAATCGACTAAAAAGTTTTAATTCGACTAAAAGGTTTAAATTCGACTAAAAACTCTAAATTCGATAAAAAAAAATACTATTCAGTCGACTAAAAGTACTGTTCATCGATTTTATTTTTTTAAAACTTAACTTAACACAAAAAAGAAAGATTTTGGGGTATTACATCATGCCCGCCTAATTAACCCGCAACATATTATTCCAATTCCCACGGTTACGAGCCGTGGGCTTTTATCCTACCCAATTGTCGTGGATATAAGAGAGCCAACGGTATATTAATAATCGTTTGCATAACAATACTTTTACCAACAAGTTCTTGTATTTTGTTGATTTTTTCATCGCTATAGAGCATATTTCTTGTAGCGATTATAAGGGTGACTGCGATTTATGAGTTTGTTGATTTTGTTTATATAGTAGTAAACAATATTTATGACGTGAAAAATGGGCAATTATTCTTGCAAAGATTAAAAATCATAATTTTAGAGTTTATTTGAAATCATTTTCAATTTTAGTTTTCAGTTTCTAAAAAAAAAATCAAAACCAGTTTAGTTTTTGTTTTTTACAAAAACAAATAGGTGGTTGATTACCCTGTTTTTAATTTAAAAAATTTTTTTGGGGCGGTGGTGGTGGGTAGCTGTGGCCATGCCGGTGGCTGGTGGTGACGGCAGCGCGGGCAGCGCGGCCGGTAGCGGGGGGTGGGGGGACCATAAAAATCAAAACTGAAAATTCAAAACTCTAAAATGGAGTTTTAAAAAATAGTCATGTTTTGAAAACTAATTTTAAAAACTGAAGGGAAAAAAGAAACTACTTGTCAAATGGATTTTTTTTTGTAAACTGCAAAAAGTTTTAGAAAAAGAAAATGTTAGCAAACACTATCGGTCAATTTGCTTGAGATAATTAATATGTTGAGATAAAATTAAATATCTTAAAAATTTTGATTAAGACTTTGAAAAGCCTACTAGCTATCAATCGAATGCTAACAGTTTATCAATAACCGTTGGCATAAAAACACTTTTGCCGACAAAGCTCTCGTGTACCGTTGACATAACAATACTTTTGTTGATGCGTCATTGTTACTGTTGGTATAACAACACTTGTGCCCACGAACCCTTGTGTACCGTTGAATTTTTGTTATAGTTTGGCGATAAATAGTAGTCATTGAAGATGCGAAAAATAATTTCAAAACTCCAAATCGTCTTCATCAATTGAATTTCCTCATTAATAGTATCTTAAAAGAACTAAAGAAACATCATCCCTCTCCCCACCCCCCAACCCCCTTACACCCCCCCACCACATTGTGTGTGTGTGTAGTTGTTCTGTTAAGTTAATTTTGCAAAAAGGAATAACTTATTCGAAAGTAATAATGTGTATACATAAGTCCTGTTAAGTTTAAAATGTAACTTTATTCCTTTTAGATTTTTATTTAATCATTATAACAACCTTAGGAGCATATTTAACACCCTTAAAACACTTTGAAATTAAAGAACTAAATTCATATATATCATTTAGAATTCAAGAAGAATACGTAAATCGTATTTGCTATGTACCTTTGTATGGCACTAGCATGACTATCCTACTATAGTGTATATATACCAATGCAAATAGTAATCTATACAATCTATAGATTTTACAACCCCTTTGTAAACAAATTTTTTTAATAGGATCTCCTGACAAAATAAATGGCTAAATAATTTCAATTAATCAAATCTTGTATAATAATAGTAAAGCATATTAACAAATCTAAAACTTATAAAGAATTAAAAAAATGATATGCTTAACATATTTGGCTTTAAAGGTCTCCAAATATTATTTTACATTGGGTCCTTACTTTTAAATTAACTTAATTTTGTAGAAGTAATGAGGACTATGTTAGTAAGCCTTATATGAGATCTATGCAATATAATTTAATAATCAAATTATAGGACAATTTTCTGCTTTGATAAGACCGTGCGACCTAGAAAGTGGCTATATAGCATATATGAGATTTTGAAATACAAAATCACATATGTATTAGAAAAATGGTACAGTTAAATTAAATAATTCTTAATTAATATATTTGAGAGTATTTAAAACCTTTAAGATGCAAATAAGTATCCATGTAATTTTACAAACTAACTATAAACCAGTTCATTTTTACATAGAGCCCGAACGATCGATAAAAAGATTTTTTTATAAATATTTAATTAAATTTTCATGAAAAATAATACTAAATGGTAAATTTTAGACAAATGAAAAGCATTAAAATTGAATTCTGATTATAATGGAATTATTATGAGCGGTGATTATTGTACGAATTCAATAGCAAGTGATTGATTAACGGTCGCCCTATACTATTGACCTAGTATAATGATATTTGGTATTCTTGCAAGCTCATCATAATTATAGGTATAATTTGACATATTTTGGTGTATAAATATTGTATTATGTTGTGATAAAACAAGTACAACTCATGAAAAAATATCATTAAATGCACTTAATAAATATAAGAAGTATAACTTGGCGACAAACAATAGTCATACAAGATGTGAAAAACAATTTCAACATTTCTAAGGAAGGACATGCCATCTTCGTCAATTGAACGTCCTCCTTGCTAGCATCTTACACGAATGAATGAAAAACATAAATTTATGAAAATAATGAATATGTGATCATACTGCTAAATTTATTTTTGCAAAATATAATAACTTATTTGAAATTATTAAGGTTTATATATAAGTCATGTTAAATTTGAAATATAATTTTCTTCCTTTTTGATTTTTACTTTACGTTGTAATAGCCTTAGGAACTTATGTCATACTTTAAAAATCCTCTAAAGTTAAAGAATTAAATTCATATATAACATTTATACATCAAAGGATATACATGATACCGCCGCCATTTTATAATTACAACTAAAATTGTATTAACTGTAAGTGCTAAGCTAATATTCATTTGAATTATTACTTGACAACTTAAAACGAAAGGTTAAAGAAGACAAGTATCTAATGGCTCCACTATGTCACTATCTTTTCTTTATCTTTCAGCTTACAATATAAAGAAATTACATGTAAATAGACATTACGTGTAAATATATCATAATAATTACATGTAGTCTAATCAAATAAACAATGATATTTAATAATTGAAAGTTAGGAGTAATGCAACTGAATTATTTTTTTGATATTGTATTTAAGTTAGTTGTGATTAAATTAGGTACTAAGAATATTCTTTACAGTCAAAAATAAATATTTTTATGATTTTAATATCTTTTTTGTCTCACGATATGTAGATATGCATTACTACACTTTTTAGAACTTTATGATATACTTTATTTTAAAAACAGGTCCGAACTTAGCTCAAGTTATTGGGCTCATACGTACTAGTAGTAATGACTTATTTTATAAATGTAGTTTGATGATTTTGTACATTGCTGTGTAAAGTGAATTTTTAAAAATAAATTTGGCCATAAATATTACTATTTGCGTCCCAATTTAATAGTTACATTTTGACTTGCCATGAGTATAGATGATACAAGTGGTATGTTGTGTGCTTTCCATTCTACTTCGAGGGCCGTCCCAATTTAATTGTTACATTTTGACTTGCCATGGGTGCTGATTATATAAGTAGTATGCTGTGTGTTTTTCATTCTATTCCGAGGGGGGAGGAGAGGAAGTGAGGTAAGAGAGAGAGAAAATGAGTCGGTAGAAGATTAAGGCCCTGTTTGTTTCACGGAAAATACTTTCCAAATAACGCTTTCCAGAATATGCTATTCGGAAAATAGCATTTCCTGAAAATATTTTCAAGAATTTTATTTTTTGTTGTTTGAGTATCGTGCATTGATACAAATATTTATACACAAAAGGATATGTTTTTCACTGTTTGGGCATTATTTTGTGTGTGGGTGAGTGGGAGGGGTGTGTGTGTGTGTGTGTGTGTGTGATGGTGGGTGTGTGTGTGTCGATGTGCATGTGTGTGTCAGTTTGTGTCGGTGCGTGTGTGCGTGTGCGCATGTGTGTCGGTGTGTGTGCGCGTGTGTGTGTCGGTGGGTGGGTGGGTGTGATGTGCATGCATGTGTGTGTGTGGGTGGGTGGGTGTGATGTGCATGCATGTGTGTGAGTGTGTTGGTGTGTGTGTTTAGTGGTTCGGAAAATGACTTACGAAATTTTAAACGGTAAGGGGTTTTTCGACATTTTGTTCCTCAAAATAAGTGTGATTGGAAATCATTTTTCATGAAAAAACCTTATGTATACACCAAACACTAGAAAACCTTTTCCGAAAAATGATTTCCAAGCACCCAACACTGAAAAATGTGAAAAATCTTTTCCGGAAAACATTTTCCGTAAAACAAACATGGTCTAAATATGAAGACAGAAATAGAATATGAAAAAGACTTTCTGAATCTTTCTTAATTTGCAAAATGAGCAATTTTTTGTTGTATACTAAAAACAAAATATGATTAATTTTTTTTTGGCACGGTGAGAGTAATATTTTCCAACAACAACGCTGTTGACATTGCCCAAATTTGACCACTGCCCGCCTCGATCCAAACCATTGTTCAGACAAATGTTGGACAGATGAGGGAGTTAGGCGGTGGGGTTGATGTGTGAACTAGAGAGACACGGGGCGGTGGGGTTGATGTGTGAACTAAGAGAGACATGGGGCCGCGTTGCGTCGGCGCAACGGAAAATCACATATTGATTGATCCGAAATCTGATCTAAAGCAGGCATTCTGAATCATTGTCTACATTCAAACCAGGGAGAGGCTGCTGTGTGATTCTTATCTGATCTGTTTGCGGAGAGAGATGGGTGAAGCAGAAAGGCACCGGCAAATTTATCTGATCTGTTTGCGGTGGTTGAGTTTGTAAGTGGGCTGCTGAAATTGCATCTGGGTTATGGAGGTGGAGATTCAACGTGGCTAAGTTGATTTGTCTGTATTGTATGCCTCAAGAGGTATAAAAATAGAAAGGAAAAAGAATCCAAATATCCCATAAGGGCATTTAGGGTAGATCATAAGAAATTCTAAACCAAATGCCGTAAAGTTCAACAAAATATTATACTACAGGTGAAGTGGAGAGTAATTTTTTATACTTCATGTAATTTAGCATGATAACTTGAAATCTCATATGTATCGAGTTGAATTAACCCTTTTACAGAATATAGCCGTTCTTGTAAAATCTCGCCTTTTCCTCATTTGGGAGTAAATTTTGAACACTTAGCAATGAATTTTACAAATTTAGTAGAAGACACTATACGGTACGTTACATATCAAGAGATTGCACGGTAGCATGACCTTGAATTTTAGCTTTACACTCATTAACACTCCCTTTTGCTCTCCATATATACATGTACTATATATAAAGAGAATGAACCTTATTACCAATTAACGAGTCTCTGGCTCATTTACTCTCAATTAACGAAGTCCTTGATAGCGGAATCTCATCTATATGAGTGCGCGAGTGGAGCCACGCCCTAAGAGAAGAGAGTTTGTTCTTCAATTAGCTCTCTCTCTTGTCATCTTTCAGTGCTGAGTGAGAGGCATATGATTTTACATGACAAATTATAATGTCCCAGGACCTGTAAGCTCGTTGCAAAATGTCCCAGCTGCTCAGTACACAATTAAGATAGAATCGTTCTCGTTACTGAGTGCCATGAAGAAAGAAAAGCACGTATCAGGTTCTTTTGAAGCTTGCGGCTACAAGTGGTGAGTCTCAGGCCATCCGTCATGCATATACTTCGAGTTGTACATGTATTATGAATTTCCCAGTTTCTAGTAGTCGGTCAAAGAGAAGGAAAGATTTATTTAGGTCATTCTTTGGTTGAGCTTATCACAGGAGATTAATTCTCTACCCTAATGGAAGAAGGGGCCGAGGTGTTACAGATCACATATCTCTGTACTTGAAAATGGCAGAGCCAAAACCTTGGCCGACCATGACTTTCTTCAAGATGCTGGTGTATGATTACAGGCAGGAAATGTTCTCAGCCGTCCCAGGTAATAGTTCATCTACATATTATTGTCTGCTATGAGTGTGACAGGATTGATGCAGTCTTCACATGAGAAGAAACAAGCATGGAAGATATATAGGAGCAACTCACACACAATTTCACTGCTACGATAAAAGAGAGGAGCATGCGGATTTTATTAGCAACATATGTTATCATAGAAGATTGTACCTCGTGCATCTTAACTTGAACATATCTGCATTACCCTTTCGTTCGTTTTGAGATGATTCTTGATTATGTCCATAGGCAATGTGGATGCCAGTGGTACTGCCTGCCGCTTTGATCATATGAAAAGCGAGGGGGGCCATGATCGATTGCTAGCCCTTGAAACTTTCACTACCTCCAGCAGATTTCTAGATGATGACGACTCTTGTGTACTTGGCGTCGAGCTTGACGTTGCTATGGATACTCGTAAAGGTGCGTGTCTGTCCGTAATTAAGGGCCTTAAAGACAATACCCATACTTGGTTAGTTCCCAACTTCTCAAAAATGGACGACGACAAACATAACTGGTCACCCGTATACGATATTGGTGGCTATCTCTGGTATGTATTCTTCCAATTCCTCGTATTTAATCTGATCAACAATGATTTCCTGTTAATACTTTAGCTACCACGTGGGGTGCTTTGCAGGTGGTTGCGTCTGTATGTCAATGGGTATGGCAAGTCACATGTTAAAAGCATTTCCCTGTATCTCTACTTGGGTAAAGGTGCGGCTATTCCTGAAGGATGCAAGTTGTATGCTGAGTACAGATTGACGATGAAAAACCACTCTGGTGACAGGAAGAAGCACTGGGTGAAAGAAGGTAAGTTGAATTACTCTCCAGGCTTTTGTTTGCCTTACCGTTGATTCTGCTCGGTAAGCATCGTACTTTAATCTTTTACACTGAATGTTGTTTGCAGATCAACACTCGTTTTCCCCCGGAACCTATACTGAAGGTTTTGAGGACTTTGTTGCTTTGGACAAATTAGATAAACAGGGCTTGATCAAGGATGATTGCTTGGAGATTCAAGTTGAAATCACGTTCATGGCGATTGTCAGGGATTTTGATTGAAACCTATGGCGGCGCTTCTTTCAGAGATTCTACTGTACGTTAAACAAACAAAATAAAGGGTTTAATGTGTCTTTTTCTGATTATTACTAGTAGTTTGTACATCTAGGTTCCACGTGATTGGTTTCAAAAGTTGTTTAAGGGTCAATTTGACAGCATCACATCTTTTCGAATGAGGGACAACTAAAACTATCCCGTGGTTAACTGCGGTTATAATTAGCTTTGCAGCCAGAGAGTTTGGTTTTGCATCCAGAATCTATATCATATCATATCATATAAATATATAATAGACGAAGTGTGTCTTTTGGAGGCGACACATAAGCTTTTCTTAGTGTACTTTTTCCTTTTTACCCCTTCTAATTTTGCGACACGTCATCGCCTTTTACTTATGCGACACGTCATCCGGTTTGTCTTGATATCACATTCCTTTCTCACTTCTACTTATTAGAGACGCACATGTACCATGACTCTTTATTATAATTTATTATTAAAAAATTCACAGGTATGATTGGCATAATTTTATTAACCATTATAAGAGTAGAAAACTAATTATATACCTTCTAAAACTCTACCTATTGAATATACTTACATATAAGGTTTTTATTTTCACTACTAACACCTCAAAAATACTTTAAAAACCTCTACTCATTAAAGTTACACATGCATCATGACTCATTACTATAATTTATTATTAAATTCGCATGTATTATTGGCATAATTTCACTAAATTTTATAAGAGTAGAAAACCAATTATGCACCTTCTAAAACTCTACCTATCCAATATAATAACATATAAGGTCTTAATTTTCACTACTAACATCCCAAAATTATTATAAAAATCACTACTTATTAAATCACACATACATCATGATTTTTACCATAATTTATTATTAAAAAATTCGTAGGTATCATTGACGCAATTTTACTAAACTTTATAAGAATAGAAAATCAATTTTGCACCTTCTTGAACTCTACACTTATGCGACACGTCATCCGGTTTATTTTGATATCACATTTCTTTTTTACTTCTACTTATTAGAGACGTGCATGTACTATGACTCTTTGTCTTGATATCACATTCCTTTCTCACTTCTACTTATTAGAGACGCACATGTACAATGACTCTTTACTATAATTTATTATTAAAAAATTTGCAGGTATTATTGGCATAATTTTACTAACCATTATAAGAGTAGAAAACTAATTATACACCTTCTAAAACTCTACCTATTGAATATACTTACATATAAGGTCTTAATTTTCACTACTAACACCTCAAAAATACTTTAAAATTTCTACTTATTAAAGTTACACATGCATCATGACTCATTACTATAATTTATTATTAAATTCGCATGTATTATTGGCATAATTTCACTAAATTTTATAAGAGTAGAAAACCAATTATTCACCTTCTAAAACTCTACCTATCCAATATAATAACATATAAGGTCTTAATTTTCACTACTACCATCCCAAAATTATTATAAAAATCTCTACTTATTAAAATCACACATACATCATGACTCTTACCATAATTTATTATTAAAAAATTCGTAGGTATTATTGGCGCAATTTCACTAAACATTATAAGAATAGAAAATCAATTTTGCACCTTCTTGAACTCTACATATTCATTATACTAACATGTAAGGTATTAATTTTCACTACTAATATCTCAAAGTACTTGAAAAACCTCTTCTTATTAAGGTCACACATGCATGATGACTCTTTCCTATTATTTTTTACTTCTACCATCCCAAAAGTGCTTTAAAAACATATACTTATTAAAGTCACACGTGCATCATGAATTTTTATTATAATTTATTATTAAAAATTTGCAGGTATTATCGGTATAATTTTACTAAACTTTATAAGAATAGAAAATCAAGTTTGTACCTTCTACCTATTTAATATACTAACATATAAGGTCTGAATTTTCACTACTAATACATCAAAAATACTTTAAAAACCTCTGCTTACTAAAATCACACATGCATCATGACTCTCTCCTATAATTTAATATTGAAAAATTTGTGGATATTATTGGCATATATAAACTTTCTAAGAATAGAAAATCAATTCTGCACCTTTTAAAACTCTACCTATTCAATATATCAACATATGAGGTCTAACTACTAACATCTCAAAAAGTACTTTTCAAATAAATGAAAATCTCAAAAATATAAAATACAAAATCATGTATGAAATTAAGGATAAATTATTTACAAAGATCTTTTGAATATAATTTAGAAAGTGATATGACTTACTTTATAAAAAACTATTTTATATTTGTTTATATTTTTGAGTGTTTTTTTTTGTTATCATAAAGTTTTTTTGAAGTGTTAATACTCAAAATTAAGTCCTAATATGTTGATACATTGATTAGGTAGAGTTTTAGAATGGGTAAAATTGGTTGTCTACCCATACAAGGTAAACTGAAATTATGACAACAACAGTTACGAATTTCTAATAATAAATCAAAATAAAGAATCACAGTACATGTATAATTTTGATAAATATGGATAAAAATGAAAAAGGACTTAAATACAAACATGATGATGTGTCGCAAAATTGACCTCAAATTCTAAATTGGGAATCATATGAACCAAATCACGTATGAAATCAAAGATAAATAACTCACAAATTAAGATCTTTCAAAATTAGTTTACAAAGTCATATGACTTAATTTTTTTTAAAATATTTTACGTTTTTTTCTTCATATGTTCAGTCTTTTTTTTTTGTTGTTATCTTAAAGTATTTTTGAGGTGTTAATAGTTAAACTTAAGTCCTAATATATTGATTAGGTAAAGTTTTAGAAGGTGTAGAATTTGTTCTTTTACTCATATAAGGTAAACTAAAATAATGACAATAATAGCTACAATTTTTTAATAATAAATCAAAGTAAATAATCATGATGCATATGTAATTTTGATGAATATGGATAAAAAAAGAAAAAAGAGTCAAAAATAAACATGATGTGTCACAAAATTGGCCTTAAATTTTAAATTGGGAATCATATTTGTATATGACTTACAAATAAAGATCTTTCATTTCTATTTACAAAAATAATATACAAAACGAATATGACTTAATTTTTAATAATATTTTAAAACACCAACATGTAATTTACTTAGGAAATTAATTTTAATTGTGTGACATCAACTTCTAAATTGGGAATCATATAAACCAATAAATGCAAAATAAAAAAGAATCAAATTGAATATGATTTAACTCTTCAAATACAGAAATAACAGTTTAATTTCATAAATAATTTTTAAGATTACTGAATTAGAAATAAACAAACATGAACATTCATGACGTTACTTAATTATAAATTATTTATTGATGAGTAAAAGATAAGGAAAGATTAAATGTTTTGTACTTTTACTTGCATTTTAGAAAACTCTAAGTAAGAAAGAAGGTAAAAACATGAGAGACAAAATTATCTATTAAAATTATTGTTGAAGCTTACTAGAAATAAATAAGATTACTGGCACTTATAAAACTTTAGATATGAAAAATATTGGTCGTTGTTAAAATAAATAATGTAGCTCATAATTCAGGATGCAAAATTGCTTTATATTTTAATGAACAAATGAAATTATTAGAACTTAGGCATTACTATAATCACTAGAATATATTATAAAATTAGAACTCAATCAATAATCTATAGAGCAAAAAAAAAAAAAAGGAACTAAACATAAAAAAGAATTTGTTAACCCTAAGTCATTGTAACCCCTTCTATCACAGTTTATACGACAAATTAGACTTGAACAAAATTTTTATCTATTTGACATATCTTTTACTCAATCGCGTAATAGTATAATAATTATTTAAAAAGAACCGTATAATCGTTCTTTTAATATTATCTTCAACTATCGTTTGTAATCGTACGATATTTCACAAATGTAATAAACGTATAATTAGTTCGATATTTACTATTTTGGAACGTTTTTCAATTTATATTTTTTAGGGTTTCTTTATACTGAGTTTGATAGTTCGTCATGCGAATATAAATAAAGTTTAGTTAAAAATTATCGATATAACGCCTAAATAACCAACATTAACTTTATAAAAATACACTGACACTCAAACCTACGGATGCATAAGTCGTTAAGTATAACCGACTCGAGCCTTACCCGGGTTACTGGACTAGTAATATATAATAAGCGAAGCGAGACCTTCTTTACTTGACACGTCATCGCAGAAATAACTTCTTTACTTGACACATCATCGCTTTATATTGTCAATATGAATAAAACTATAACTATTATAAGAATTACTAAAAGTCTGAAATAGTATTATGGATAGGGTCCTTATTTCTTGATAAGTTAATTTTTATATTAATAAGCCTTATATAATTGAAAAAATAATTCTAAACGTTTTGAAACTCTAACTAATTAATGGACTTACTTATTAGGATGTGTATTGAATCCTCAAAATCACTCTCCAATATGAATATTAAAACTCATATATCTAAAAAACGAAAATAATATTATTATCTTGAATGGGGTCCCTCTATACAAGCGAAGCAAGACATATTTTACGTGACATGTTATCGCAGAAATAACTTTTTTACTTGACTCATCATCACTTTATGTTTTCAATGTGAAATAGAATTGTAACCATTATAAGAATTGCTAAAAGTCTGAAATACTATTATGGATAGGGTCCTTATTTCTTGATAAGTTAATTTCTATATTGGTAAGCCTTATATAATTGAAATAATAATTCTAAACGTTCTAAAATTCTAACTAATTAATGGATTAACTTATTAGGATTTAATTTTGTGAATTGAATCCTCAAAACCACTCTCCAATATTAATATAAAAACTCATATATCTAAAAAAAGAAAATAATATTATTATCTTGAATGGGGTCCTTTAATTTTTGATAAATTAATTTTCACATCAATAAGCTTTATATAGTTGAAAACCCAATTTTAAACATTCTAAAACTCTAACTAATTTTATAAGTATCACTAAAGGTCTGAAATACTATCTTGGATGAGGTTCTTATTTCTTCATAAGTTAATTTCTAAATTAATAAGCCTTATATGATTGAAAAAGTAATTCTAAGCGTTCTAAAACTCCAACTAATTAAAGGTTTAACTTATTAAGACTTAATTTTGAATATTGTATCCTCACAATCACTCTCTAATATGAATATAAAAATTCATATATCATTAAAATGAAAATAATTTTATCTTGGATGCGGTTCTTATTTATTGATAAGTTAATTTTCATAAAAGTGAGCCTTATATAGTTGAAAATTAACTCTAAAAATTATGAGCCTCTAACTAATTAATGAACTAAATTAAGAAATAATTTTAATTATTGTATCCTTAAAACCACTTTCTGATATGAATATACAAATCCATATTTCTAAAACATGAAAATAAAATATTAAAAAAAGAAACAAATGATGTTACAATTGAGATTGACACAATAAAAAAGATGTAACAATTGATTCATCTTTATTTTATTTTAATGATGTAGAAATTGATTCATCTTTAGAATCCTTTTGGTACAGTAAAAGAGCTGACATTAGTTGTAATTGAGAATGAAACAATAAAAATAATTTAACAATTGATTCATATTTATTATATTTTAATGTATGCTTACCGTGGTCGATGTAAAATTTATCAATATACATACATATATATATATATATATATATATATATGTATAGCTTTTAATATTTTTTGGCACAGTAAAAAATATGACATATATTTTTTTGTGAGACCACACAACTAGCAAATGACTGTATAATTATTATTAACTAAAATCTCAATAATCACAAAGTTTATTCATAAATCTAATTATTGAAAAAGATTTAAAGTTATATATTAAACATGTCAGTGTATCTAAAGGTATGTATATATTATTTTGGATTTGATCCTTTTTTTTTAAGTTTATTTAATTTTACTTTTAAAACTCTAAATATGCTAATTTTTTAGGATTTAATTTTGACTATTATGTTCTTAAAACTATATCTCATACGAAGATAAGAAATCATGTATCTAGAAAATAAAAACAACATAGGATATTTAGAACAAAAAATTTATATTACAATTAATTTAAATTTATAATGTTTTACTAAATGTATATCTATTTACACATAACATTATCATTGCAAGAAAATATTTATGTAATATATAAAATTATTAATCAAATTATAGAATAATTTATTGATTTGACAAGACCACACTATTAACAAAGTAGCTGTATAAGTACAAACAAGATTTTTAAAAGAAATGGCATATAAACTAGAAGAAAAAAGGTGCAATGAAATTAAATTATTCTTAATTACTATAGTTGAGAACATTTAAAAACTTTAAGATGTAAGAATATGATAAGTCATCAAATTATATTTTCAATGTGAAATAAAATTATAAACATTATAAGTGTAAAGTCTCAAATATTATCTTGAATGGGATCCTTATTTCTTGATAAGTTAATTTCAATATCAATAAGCTTTGTATAATTAAAAAACTAATTTTGAGCTTCTTGAAACTCTAACTAATTAATGAGCTAATATATTATGACTTAACTTTAAATACTACATGCATCCTCAAAATCACACTCTAATATGAATATAAAATTCATATATTTAAAAATTATAAACAACATTAAGAGAAAAAAAAATTGAATTTATAATTGAGATTGAAACAATAAAAATAATATAACACTTGATTCATATTTATTTTGTTTTAGTATATGCTTACCGTAATGGATTTAAAGATTTATCAATATAATGTATAGCTTTTAGAATCTTTTGGTAAAATAAAAAATTGACTGTTTGTGGGTGGGACCACACTATCAACAAATAACTATATAATTATTATTTATTGAAACTACAGTAATGATAAAACTTATTCGCAAATCTGATAGTTGAAAAGAATTTAAATCTGTATAGTAAACATGTTAGTGTCTCTAAACTCATGCAATTTTTTTTGTCTTTTATGTTTATTTATTTTTGCAAAAACTATATGAAGGCTATATTAGGAAAGCTTATATAATGTAAAAATTAATTCTAAAACTCTAAATGAACTAATTTATTAGGATTTAATTTTGACAACCATGTCCTTAAAACTAACGCTCTCATAAAAAAAATAAAAAATCATGTATCTAGAAAACAAAAATGACATATGAGATTTAGTAGAAAAAATTATATTATAGTTATAGTAATTAAAAAAATTGAAATGTTGTCAAATATAGTAATTAAGAATAATTTGAAATAGTTCTTATTACTAACATCTTACAAGAATAAAGAAAAACATATACATAAAACAGTGGATATTATGTGGTCTGTTAAATTTATTTTTGCAAAAAGTAACAACTTATTTGAAAATGATAAGGTGCATACATAAGTCCTGTTAATTTTGAGATGCAACTTTATTCCTTTTAAAATTTTTAATTAATTGTTATAATAACTAAGGAACATATATATGTAATACCTTAAAGACCCTTTGAAGTTAAGGAATTAAATCGGTATTTAACATTTACATTTCACAAGAGATACTGGATTATGTCACCATATTTTAATTTAAATTACAATTATATTCGCTATTTAACTCTATATGGCACCAACATGATTATTCTACTACCCTAAGTGCTAAGCCAATATTCATTGAAATACTACTTGACTACTTCAAATAAAAGTTCAAAGAAGATAAGTATCCAGTTGCTCCATTGTGTCGCTATCTATTATTTGTCTTTCAACTTACAGTATAACAAAATTACAGGTGAACACACATGCATATAAAAATATTTCATAATTATTGCATGAAGTCTAATTAGAACAAAAATGCTATCTAATAATCAAAAGTTACGAGCAATGCAAGCAAGTTCATCTTTTCATATTTTACTTAAGTTAGTCGTGATTAATACAAGTACTAAGATTATTCTTTATATCCAAATAAGATATTTTTTATATTGCTAATTTTCTTTTTTGTCTATGTGGTACACAATAATACACTTTTTAAAACCTTATAATATACTTATTAGCTCAAAAGTTAACCATATATAAGTTTTGATATGGGTAAAAGATACTACCCGTAAGATAGTAACACGTGTCACCATCTGATGACATCCAAACCTGTCACACCATCCATGAATAAATGGGAAGTTGAGACTATCCATCTTCCCCGCTATTTACACCATCCATTATGGCAGTAACCTTCTATTCAAGAGGAGTAATTGTCCATTAATATTGGTAACCTCCCATTATTCTGATAACTCCCCAAGTAGGAGGGAATTAACTAACCACTAATGGGAGACCCTATAAAAGGAAAATGTGAGAAAGAAGAAAGGTAAGTGACTGGTATCAGAGTTCATACTAATCGATCTTGAGTTTATTCTAACTTAAGCATCGGAGATTTCCCGTCGAAAATCTTTCCGGCGAGTCACCGGTGTTGTTTTTGCTGTGCAGGCCTATTCACGAACGAGTTCCGGGTTCCATCCACAACATTTTGGCGCCATCCGTGGGACCGAAATTCGTGAATAGACCATGTCTCAAACTCCCACACCACCAGCTCAGCAAGGTGGGGCAACTCCACCAATTTTACCCTTGCCACCAATCCGTGATCCACTTCGTGGGGGAGCTGCATCTCCATCCTCTAGTCGCGGCAAAAAGGTCACAACCGCTACTACCGTAGCACGAACCACCACAGTTTCAGCACCTGTAATTCCTGGAGCAATGTCGGATGCCGTCACGACAGCATCAATACCCGTAACACTAATTCCACCCGCTGCGACAATCACTCCTCCTTTCGTAAACACTGTCCTTCCTCCGCTTCAAACTGTCAACGTATCCGCACCTACCAGAACATTACCAGTCATGAGCAACCAAGCTGACTTGATGGCCGTTCTCCGGGCAATACAACAATCCATCGAACGGTTACAAGCAGCTGTAAACAATCCACCTCCACAACCGCAATCAGAACCTCTCCAACCTCCAAACGAGCAACATGTAACTGATACGCGGAAGCAGCCAGTTAAACACCGATTGAATTTCCATGAGGAACCCGGAACCTCAAAGACTCCAAAGCGAATACAAGTAGAAGATGGACAGTCCGACGATGAACGGCGCAACCCAAGGTCCAGGAGACAAGAGGAAAGTTCTTATGAAGCTTATTCTACCAGGAGGGACTCTTATTATAACCCTGGTGAACATCGTGCCGAACGATACACCAATGCCCCAGTCATTGTTGGACGACCATTCACAGAAGAGGTTGATTACTTTCCTACACCGCAGAACTTCAAGATGCCTCCCTGTGAATCATACGATGGCACTGGAGACCCAATGGAGCACTTAGCTCGTTTCACTTCTGGTATGAATCTACACTTAGTCCCTTATGAATCTACACTTAGTCCCTGACCAAATTATGTGCCGAGCGTTCCCAGTAACCCTGAAAGGAGCTGCGCACGTATGGTTTCAACACCTCACACCCCGCTTTTTCTCCTGTTGGGCCCAGTTGGCAGAATCCTTTCGCAGCAATTTCTTAACAAGTCAGATACAAAGGAAAAACTCTTTGGCTCTTTTCCGTATGGTTCAAGGACCCAAGGAGTCCTTGAAATCCTACTACGCTCGCTTCAACTCTGAAAAACTCCTCATCAACCACTTAGATCCAGGAGTAACATTTGCAGCCATGGCTAGAAGAGTTAGACCAGGAACGCCCTTGCGATTCTCTCTAAACAAGCACCCCCTAGAGAACATGGCGGACCTTTTGGACAAGGTGGAAAAGTACTTACGTGCTGAAGAAGATTCGACGACTTCACAGTACGAAGACACACATACAGGGCAAAAGAGGCGAGATCGCTCCGAAGGGAAAGTTCCAGATGACCCCAAACGTTTGCTTGCAATGCTCCCTAAGTCATTTACCCTTCTTAATGCATCTCGTGGACACATCCTAAATCAGATCAAGGGACAAAGCATCCTCAGGTGGCCGAAACCCAAGCGAGGTCCAGCCGAGAAGAGAGATTCTCAATTGTATTGTCATTTTCATAAGGATCACGGTCATACAACAGATGAGTGCAAAGTGCTCCAGCGCAAAATTGAGAATCTCATAGCCAAAGGGCACCTCAAGTAATTTATCAAGACCAATGATCGACAACAGAGTGGAAAAAGAAGAAACCAGTGGAGAACGGAAGAGGCGCCTATGAAGGACCCCCCAGTAATAAACACCACCTCTGGAGGTCCTAGCGCCGGTGGGCTGACTAGCTCTTCACGAAAGGCCTATGCTAGACAAGTCAATCTTACCCAAGGACCGGCCAAGCAAACGAAAGTGTCCACCTCTCTAGCTCTAGAGTTTGACGATGCAGATCTCGACGGAGTAAGCCTTCCACATGATGATGCCCTTGTCATCACTTTGCGTATAGACGCTTTCCAAGTCAAACACATCTTGGTCGACACAGGAAGCTCGGCCGACATCATTTTTGAAGATGCATTCAATCAGATGGAGATCTCTGGCGATAGAGTAAAACCAATAGCTTCCTCTTTGTATGGCTTCACGGGGGCCTCCGCACCGGTGAAAGGAATCATCCCCCTCACAGTCATCGCAGGGGAAGCGCCTCGTCAGGCGGTTCACACACTCAATTTCCTTATTGTCATAGTCAAATTGTTGTATAATGGGATTTTGGGACGAACGGGCCTCAACAAGCTACAACAAGCTACAACCAGTAGCTTCAACCTATCATCTCATCATGAAATTCCCTACGTCAACAGGGGTTGGCCTCGTAAAAGGAGATCAGATCTTGGCCCGAAGGTGTTACGTGGCGTCATGCAAAACCGAGGAAGCACTCTCTATTGATGATCAGCGAGACGAGAAAACATTAAGACGTGCGGAGCCTGTAGAAGCTCTCGTTTCTATACCAATCATAGAAGGGGATGAGGAGAGACAAGTAAGAATTGGTTCAATGCTAGAGCCAACCGTTAGAGACCAGTTAGTCTCCTTCCTTCGATCCAACATGGATATCTTTGCGTGGAGTGCAGTAGACATGCCAGGCATCGATCCGTCGGTGATCACACACCAGCTCTCTGTTAATCCCATGTTCAAACCTGTCAAGCAGAAGAAGCGTCCTTTCGCACCAGAGCAACAAATGATAATCAAGAAGGAAGTCGATAAACTTCTGGACGCTGATTTCATCAAGGAAATTCATTACCCCGAGTGGGTAGCCAATGTCGTTATGATACCGAAAGCCAGGACAAACAAGTGGAGAATCTGTATCGATTACATGGATCTGAATAGAGCATGCCCCAAAGATAGTTACCCGTTGCCACGCATCGATACGTTAATCGACGCTACGTCCGGTCATCAACTACTTAGTTTTATGGATGCATTCTCCGGTTATAACCAGATCCGCATGCATGAAGATGACGTAGCTAAGACAGCTTTTATCACGGACCAAGGCTTATTTTGCTACAAGGTCATGCCTTTTGGGCTAAAGAATGCCGGCGCTACCTACCAAAGGCTAGTTGACAAGATATTCAAACCCCTCATAGGGAAGAGCATGAAAGTCTATGTCGACGATATGCTTGTTAAAAGCCTCCGAGCAGAAGATCATATCACTGATCTCCAACAATGTTTTAATCTCCTCCGCGAATTTCGCATGCGCCTCAACCCTACCAAGTGCGCTTTTGGAGTATCGTCTGGTAAATTCCTTGGGTTTATGATCTCGTAAAGGGGGATCGAAGCTAACCTTGAAAAGATCAAAGCCATTCAAGAAATGGTTGCTCCTAGATGCGTCAAGGAAATACAAATCCTGACAGGGCGAATTGCTGCCCTCGGCAGATTCCTCTCTAAGTCAGCTGAGCGCTGTTTACCATTCTTCAAAGCATTAAAGAACATAAAAATTTTTGAATGGACGGATGAGTGTCAGACTTCCTTCGACAAGCTAAAAGAATATCTTACGTCACCACCTCTTCTCTCTAAACCCATCCCGGGAGAAGATCTTTTTCTTTACTTGGCCGTTTCAGAGTCTGCCGTCAGCGCAGTTCTAATTTGAGAGCAGAATGGACGACAGCTCCCCATCTATTATGTGAGCAAAGTTCTTCAGGGAGCCGAATAGAGATATCCGAATATGAAGAAATTGGCATTCGCTTTGCTAATTGTCGCAAGGAAGCTCCGACCATATTTCCAGTCACACACGATAATCGTGCTCACTGACAAGCCCCTTAGACGAATATTGCATAGGCCCGACCTTTCCGGTCGCCTCGTTCCCTGGTCGATAGAACTAGGTGAATTTGACATCAGTTATCAACTGCGACCTTCAGTCAAAGGGCAAGCTCTGGCGGACTTCATTGTTGAATGCACCTTCCCCATTAAAGACGAAGAGCCACTCCTCCCCGCCCAACCTAAATTATTCACTTGGACACTCTTTGTGGATGGGTCATCGAACACAAATGGAAGCGGTGCAGGGTTAATCCTCAATGGACCAGATGGCCTGGCTATAGAATACGCTCTTCGCTTTGACTTCCAAGCTTCAAACAATGAAGCCGAATACGAAGCACTGATAGCAAGTCTTCATCTTGCTAGAGCCATGCGCGTAGCATCCCTCAATGCTTTCAGCGACTCAGCACTGGTTGTGAAGCAGATGTCGGGAGAGTACGAAGCAAAAGATCCAAAAATGGCCAGTTACCTGTATAAGGCACGAGAGGTAGCCAAGACATTCACTCTCTTCAAGATCACACAGATCCGTAGAGAAGATAATACTTCTGCAGATGCACTCTCAAGGTTGGCCTCTCTTGACCCATCAGGTTTTGGCCGCACCATCCACCTCGAACTTTTGCATGAATCGAGCATTGTGACAAAGGAAGTTTTACAGACCCAACACGAGCCATCATGGATTGATCCCATCAATGCCTACCTTCACGATGGCACATTGCTTGCCGACCGGAAGCAAGCCAGGAGTATCATCCTCCGCTTAGCTCGGTATGCTATTATAGAAGATGTGTTATACAAGCGTTCTTTTACACTTCCCTACCTCCGTTGCCTCACCCCATCAGAGGCCGACTATGCTCTATGGGAAGTCCATGAAGGTATTTGCGGACAACACTTGGGAGGACGAGCATTAGCGCACAAGGTTCTTCGACACGAATATTATTGGCCGACAATGCATCGTGATGCTTTGGACTACACTAAAAAATGCGATGCTTTCCAACGCTTCTCTTCAATCCCCAGGCAATCACCATGCCTTTTAACATCTATGAGTAGTTCCACCATACCTTTCGCCATGTAGGGAATGGACATCATGGTCCTTTCCCCCCAGCCACAGCTCAGCGTCGCTTTGTAATTGTGGCAATTGATTATTTCACCAAGTGGGCGGAAGCCGAAGCCTTGGCCACAATTACAGAAAAGAAGTGTGAAGACTACTTCTGGCGTGCTATCGTATGTCGCTTTGGAATTCCATGGGTACTAGTCACAGATAATGGAAAGCAGTTCGACAACCCAACCTTTCAGACTTTTTGTACTAATTTAGCAATCGAACAACGCTTCACCTCTGTAGCACACCTGTAGACCAATGGACAAACCAAAGTTACAAATCGCACGCTTCTCTAAGGGATAAAGAAGAAGCTTGATGGAGCAAAAGGCTTATGGGTTGAGGAATTGCCTAAAATCTTTTGGGCATACAATACGACGACAAGAAATCCTAGAGGTGAAACTCCATTTAGTCTATCATTTGGGACGAAAGCACTAATCCCAGTGGAAGTAGGGTTACCTTCTCTTCGGCTCACAGCCTATGACTCGATACAGAATGAAGAAGCTCTTCGAGCAAACCTTGATCTCCTTGAAGAACGTCAAGAGCAAGTAGCTATGCGACTCGCGGCGTACCAGCATCGGGTTTCCAAGTTTTATGACCAAAGAGTTCGACCTCACACATTTCAAATTGGGGACCTAGTCCTACGCCGCATAGAGGCTTCAGCCCCGCGTGAAACCATTGGAAAGCTAGCCCCAAATTGGGAAGGTCCATATAGGATAGTCAAAAGGGGTGGCCCCGGAGCATACCACTTGGAACACATGGATGGGAAATCAGTCCCTCGGACGTGGAATGCAGCCAACTTACGACGATACTATGCATAAGCAAGCCTTGGGGGCATATACTCCATCCACCATGCTTGTTTATGTTCCTGAATATGTTTGAACTTATTCATAGGCTTTTGACAGCCCATGTTCAGTTCCCTCTTTATCGAATGTACTTCATCTTTATTATGAATGGAAACTGATTTGCAACTCGCACAACTCAAGAATGCAAAAGAAAGCCTTGATTGCATTATAAAACCAAAAGTTGGTACAATTTAGGCTTCAAGGCCATACAAAACAAGTTACTCTAAATGACTAGCAAAGCAAATAAACGCCTAATCTAATCCTATCTGAACGCCTAAGTCTAATCTTGTCGTTCAGCAACATTCTCTGGTAGCTCCATTGCAGAGTGCCCCTCAATCGTAGATACTTACGGCCTTGACATTATCCCAGAGGCTGACCCAGAAGGACCCAGAGGCTCCCAGACTGTGACTAACTGAAGGACTGGCCAAGGATCGGGAGCTAGCAGCCCTCTTTTGCTCGGCCTCTTCCTTAAGAGCATCATCAGCAGCAACCTCGTGAGCAAACTTGTGCTCATAAATGCGCAAATCAAAGTCAGGATGATCCTTCAGAATGTCTTTCTTACACACGTTATAGCCATGGACCAATGCCCTATTTGAATCACGATATCGCAGTTTAGTAAAAGTCTTGGATTTCTTGAAAAGTTGCACAGCTTGAAGAGCGACTGTAGATTTATCGGCCTCCAAATGACCAACTCGAGCTACCAGTTCATTGTTCCGAGCAGCTACTTCGGAATTGGATAGCTCCAGCCTTCTAACCTTTCTGCTCAAATATTTAACTTTCTTCTCAGCTTCCCGACGAAAGTTATTCTCGATCAGTGTCTTTTTCTTCTCTTCATCCAGCACCTTATCCGCAACAATCAGCTTCTCGGCGCCAATCTGCACCTGAGCCACCGCCTACAAAACAAACTAGGATTAAAACAGTCAACTTTCAAATGGAGTCAAAGAAAAAATCAACCTGCGACATCAAATGAACCATCCCGTTGGCTGTGTCAGTGGTGCCGTAGCCAGATAGAGTTTTGCGATCCATAGGAATATTCGCATTGCTAGACCAGTCCCATGCTGTACAAGGAGATTTGAAAACAAACTCCTCAATGGATACCCCCCAAGCAGGACGATGAGGAGTATCAGGACGAATAGAGGATGATGTAGCTCTGCTTCCAACTCTACTTGAAGCCTTCCTTTTCTTAGGAGCTTCCTTAGATTTGTCGACCGGAGACAAGCCGAGGACGTACTCCTCTGTACGCGCCTGATTCGTCTTTGGCTGAGACCCAGAAACCAGCGCGCCAAAATCCAAATCTTGCACCTCTTCCTCTTCAGCGCCATGGATAGATGCAAGTTCATCAGGAATGATGTCCCCAAGAACTCCCTGAGCATCAAACAACGGAGGATCTCCTTGTTCACGCGATGACATGGTCTCTGCACACACGATGACAGTAAGACTACCGTTAAAAGAAGAACAAACATTTAAGTTTTTGATAAAAACATTTACCAGGGTCATTTTCGCCCTCCTCTTCTTCGACGAAGTCTTGGGGCTCAAGGGAGGAAATGATGCCGCATTCGCGGAGCTGAGTGTTACTCAAAGGGTATCTGGATTATAAAGGCATGGGCTCCCTTAAGCTTCTCAATGTGTTCGAGGTCAGTTACTGACAAGTCTTTTTCTTTTAACGCGTTACAATCTTTAGTCACACACTCGGGTAGCCATACGTTGCAGACTTCACTCCGTTGAGACTTGGGCAATTTAAAAAACAAAAATTTCTCCTTCCAATGGTGATTTGACGATGGTGGGTGTGGAAATAAGTTAGCCTCGACCTTAGGGCAACGACTCAAGAAATACCAGCCCAACTGCCTCGTAATTGTACATTTAGTAAAAAATCATCTGAACACCCTAACTCTAGGTCTTAAACCAAGTTTATGGCATTGATAGATGGAAAAACTTAAGAAGCGCTAGGCATGAGGCGACAACTGACCAGGTGGAAGACTATAGGCGTTCAAAACCTTAATAAAGAAAGGATGGAGGGGAACTTGAAAACCATTAAGGAACATATCCCAATAGACTCCTATCTCATCTATAGTCACCATATTTGCCGACTCGCCCTCCACCGGTAATCTCAGTTTTACACTTGGTGGGATCTCACACCGTTCCCTTAAAAGTTTTAAATCGTAGCTACTAAGCTTACTTCTGAGCATATGCGCGTCAAAAGGTGGAGGAGACCAAGCTCTCTCCGTCAAAACCTCCTTTGGGGTAACTCCCCTCGACTCTTGGAAAGGAATTAAGGGAACACCAACTTCTAAAAACAAGGGATCAAAAGTTTGTTCTACTCTAACATCTTGGGCTTCAAACCCAGAAACACATTCTCCATCTTTGTTTGACATATTTTCAGATCAAAAGAAGAGATCTTAGAAAAAAACTAGAAGGAAAAAGTTTGAAGCTTACTTGGAAAAGAAGAAGAATCTTCAAACTCTTTGAAATTCTTCTTTGAATGGAACTTCCAAATCGCCTCTCTCAAAACACCACTTAAGAAATGAGAAGTTATGGTGAGGGTAAAAAGTTTTACCCCATTATATAGAAGTAACGAACTCATCCAACGGATGAGATCTCATGACGAATAGATCATCCTGAACACGTGGCAAGATCTAATAAAATGACTGGGGGACAAAATTACTTGTTTACCCCACGACGATAACTACGACGTAGCCGAGTAGACGAACTACTTTGATCCTAACCTCTGCCAAGCAGACGAGCGCATTCGACCACACGCCTCTACCCTAGCCAAATAGACGAGCAACTTTGGTCCTAGCCTCTGCCAAGTAGACGAGCACATTGGACCACATGCCTCTACCCTAGCCAAGTAGACGAGGAACTTTGGTCCTAGCCTCTGTCGAAGCAGACGAGCGCATTGGACCACACGCCTCTACTCTAGCCGAGTAGACGAGCAACTCAACACGCCTCTACTCGGCTAGGCCGAGTAGACCAGCACATCGCATGCCTCTACTCGGCCAGGCCGAGTAGACGAGCAACTCAACACGCCTCTACTCGGCTAGACCGAGTAGACGAGCACATCGCATGCCTCTACTTGGACAGGCCGAGTAGACGAGCAACTCAACACGCCTCTACTCGGCTAGGCCAAGTAGACGAGCACATCGCATGCCTCTACTCAGCCAGGACGAGTAGACGAGCAACTCAACACGCCTCTACTAGGCTAGGCCGAGTAGACAAGCACATCGCATGCCTCTACTCAGTCATGCCGAGTAGACGAGTAACTCAACACGTCTCTACTCGGCCAGGCCGAGTAGACGAGCACATCGCATGCCTCTACTCGGCCAGACCGAGTAGACGACCAACTCAACACGCCTCTACTCGGCTAGGCTGAGTAGACGAGCACATCGCATTCCTCTACTCGGCCAGGCCGAGTAGACGAGTAACTCAACACGCCTCTACTCAGCCAGGCCGAGTAGACGAGCACATCGCATGCCTCTACTCGGCCCGGCCAAGTAGACGAGCAACTCAGCATGCTTCTATTAGGCTAGGCCGAATATACGAGCACATCGCATGCCCCTACTCTGGTAGGCCGAGTAGACGAGCCCCTTGTAGGCCTCTACTTGGCCAAGCCGAGGAGACAATCCCTTGAAGAGCCTCTACTTGGTTTAGCGGAATAGACAAACCTTATGAGGTCTTTACTCGGCCATAAAGCACCACAACTCCAAAACCGAAGCCATCCGATATATGTACTATAATTCCACGTTCTTCTTCAAAAAAAGACATGGAATGGGGGGCAAATGATATGGGTAAAAGATACTACCCGTAAGATAGTAACACGTGTCACCATCTGATGACATCCAAACCTGTCACACCATCCATGAATAAATGGGAAGTTGAGACTATCCATCTTCCCTGCTATTTACACCATCCATTATGGTAGTAACCTCCTATTCAAGAGGAGTAATTGTCCATTAATATTGGTAACCTTCCATTATTCTGATAACTCCCCAATTAGGAGGGAATTAACTAACCACTAATGGGAGACCCTATAAAAGGAAAATGTGGGAAAGAAGAAAGGTAAGTGACTGGTATCTGATTTCATACTAATCGATCTTGAGTTTATTCTAACTTAAGCATCGGAGATTTCCCGCCGGAAATCTTTTCGGAGAGTCACCGGTGTTGTTTTTGCTGTGCAGGCCTATTCACGAACGAGTTCCGGGTTCCATCCACAACAAGTTTCTTACGTCAAATTGCCAGGGTCTTGTACCTTGCGAACTTAAACCATGTTAAGAAATAAACAAAGGCTGTTCCCGTCTTTCTTTATTTTTTGTCAATATTTACTCAGCATACCTCCATGCATCTTGGTAGCGGCAAGATAGGAATCAAAGCATCCATGTCAGTTCTCAATGAAATTAGATAGCAAACTCCTCCACTTTTCACTTGTAATTAGACGCAACAAAGTTCAGAATTTCAAGCAGCGGCAATAATGCAATATAGGAGTTTACTAATGCCTCGCTAATACCAAGACGATTGTATTTTATTTTCCTAATAAAGTAATCAGCGGAGCGAAGATAGGTAAACAAAGCATTATCCTCCCGACAAAACTTTCAAATGTCGAAAACATGAAAGCACATAGATAACATACACAAATTCAATTTCCAACGGATTTGATTTCTATAACCAAATTTTGCACACAAAAAGCCAAGATTCATCAGTCATGAGGTTATTAACGCACTTAATTAAAAATTATTGAAGATTTTAAATTTTTAGGTGCTTAATTGCATTGTGAAACACAACCCGGAAGATTGAGGTTGTTTAGTTGGACTCACCAACTCGGTGAGCTATATTATTATCATTTAGTGTCCATTAACATACCATTATGACCAGATGAGTGATAAGAAAATGCAATTCGAAGACTTGATATTGCAACCTATTTGGAGGATTTAACAATATTAACCCCAAATTCAAAATATATATCAGGAAAAGAACCAAAGCAGAAAGGAGAGTACAAACGTGAGTCCTGGTGGTGGAGTACTTCCCCCCTACGAATAGACAAATTAGAAGGGCTTGGGAACCGAAAAGGTTGCGTTATTCCAACTTCTGCAGCGGTAGCGTCGATTTGCCCTTCGAGAGAGAGCTTTGGGAGCACTGAGTAAGACAGTATGAGAATATGGAACCAATTCAAGACATATATGAGGTGATTAGAAGGTGCAACAACAAGCGCTGCGGGCTATTGCATATCTTCAATCACCTTGTATGTAATAGTAATGAGAAAGACAACATGAAGCTCTTTGATTTCATTAGGATGAAAGATATGGAGGAGACAGAACAGGAGCTAGCTGGAGATTGTAACCCAAACCAAAATGTCTATGCGTAAAAGTCAAAATAGTATAATTTTAACTTGGTAACACGTGCAGATGTGTGAATGATGATCATTGGCCATATTTGAAAGAGCGAAGGTGGTTTTAAAGGAATCAATAGCATGTGCGACATATTGAACGAATGCGTAATAGATAAACATGGCACAAAACAATAGGATGTTCGCAGAGAAGAATAAGAAGGGAGAATAGAGTGTTTCCGTTACTTTATTCACCAAATACAATTATGTTAATGTGGAAACTGACGTGCACATGAAGTCTTGTGAGTCAGTAGAGATGGTAAGAAGTCTAAGTAGGAATGGCAGAGAGTAGGAGCCGTTTAACAGTTTGATAGTTCTCTAGTGGGAAAAGCTCTTCGAAAGTCTTTCTTGAGGCACCATAGGAGTGTCTGTGAGGAAGGAGGTCATTTCGAGTAAGGAGAGCAGCTAGCGCTTGTTCCCTTTTAAATTATTGTGCTGATTGGAGGTGTCGTGAGAGGATGGCATGCATGAAGGTGCATTGCTTTTGAAAATGAAAATGTGCAGAAACATTATTAAACACCGTACACTTTAAGGTACTATTCAAGTTCTTTGTACTAGTACTGTAGTAGCTAAATCATTTTTCTTGTTCATTGCAGTATATATCCTGTTGCAGATAGAGTCTGTGTACACTAAAAATTATTTTACCAGTCAATGGTAAGTTATTTTTTTTGTGTGTGACAAAGTCAAATATTTAACGGTGCAGGAAATGTGGGCCTAAATGCTGACTTGGAGTCAAACAAGACCATGGGTTCAGAGTCAAAGACAAGTTGGAAGGACTAGTCCAAATAAAAATATTTTGTCCAGCCAATGGTCTTGCTACAAATAAGTCAAGTTTGGCAAAAAAAATAATTAAATGGAAATAAATCAATTTAATTAACTGAGATTGAATTAAGGGGGAAAAATCCCTTTAACTAAAAGACAAAGCCCCAAATCATGGGTTTTCTAAATTTAACCTCACTTTTTTGCCTATAAATAGAGGACTTCGGGTAAGGGAGAAGGACACACTGAGTCTCTGCAAACAAGCCAACGCTCTGCCTGAACTCTGTCGCAAGCATACAACATCGCGAGAATTACGCTTCATTCGAAGAACAATAGGCATTAATCTAAGGTCGTTCTTCAATCGAGTATTCTCGACGATGAGGAATAGTATCTCTTTGATCCTAAACGTCAAAGAGAAATTCACCCTTAACCGTGGAGATTTTACAAATCAAGAAAGAAATCAATGTAGCGGTTCAATTAGAACAAGCTGTTCTACTCCTTGGATAGTGACCAAAATCTGAGATCGAATAAGAGGACTCATATTATTTTCTGATTAAATTACAGAGTGGTGTAACCTTAGTTTTAAACAATATATATATATATATATATATATATATATATATATATATATATATATCTTTAAATTGTAGTTTATGCATTATTTCTTGTCTCGCAGATTAAGACACGAAATTTGTGTGTACAAATTTCTGGCACGCCTGGTGGGACCTACTCTGCCACTTATCTCTTTCTCCGAAGAAGATTTCTAAATCACCTTCAACACGTCCATGAGACCAAAGAAAGTGCAGCAGACGCAAACGAAAAGCACCGTCGCGAGGAGCAGTAGCAGTAGTGCTTCAACCGGCCCCATGACTCGAAGCAGGGCCAGGGATGAAATGGTTGTCCCCAACCAAGTGGTGGTACCAGCTTCAAAGCCACCAGTCAAACCACACGTTTAATTCAGGAAGGTCGTTGTCTCGTGTTACAAGGAAGGCGGGGTGTCGGCATCAAAAGTCCCCCACCTTGAGTTAGAGGAGAATACCCATCACCAGATTCCTCCACCATCATTTTAGTATGCCTCAGATGCAGACTCCAGCACCGGTTCGCAATCGGGTTCTTCCCCCTGAAGCCCAAAACACCTTGTGTCATCGCCGCACTCCGAGTCGCACACTTTTGCACCCCGGTGACCATGCAAGTCATGATGACAGGATCTATGTCCATTAAGGAACAACTGACAGCAATGTCTCGGGCCTTTGAAAAGCAGACCAAAACTATAGAGGAAAAGGACTTCCAGATTACAACTCTCATGAATAAGTTGGAACTGCATACCAACAACGAGTCTAACCAAGGTAAAGTCAATGAGGCTTTAAAGAAGGGTAGCGCCAATGGATGTCCTGATGGGTCCACCTCTGATAGGTTCAAAAACAAAGAGGACATGTCCAACTTTGTCCCCTCCTTCTCGACAGTTACAAGACATGATAACGAGCATAATTAGGGCACAATATGGAGGACCTTCTCATAACAACCTCATGTATTCAAAGCCTTACATAAAGATAATCGACAACATGAGGATGCCAGCAGGGTACCAGCCACTAAAGTTCTAGCAGTTCGAGGGTAAGGGCAACCCCAAGCAACATGCCGGTCACTTCGTTGAAACTTGCAACAACGTAGGCACCAAAGGGAACCACCTTGTCAAACAATTCGTCAGGTCTCTCAAAGGAAATATGTTTGACTGGTACACTGACATTGAGCCCGAATCAATCGATTGTTGGGAAACAATGGAGCCCGTGTTCTTGAACCGGTTTTACAGTACGCGTCACTCAGTTAGTATGATGGAACTCATGAACACCAGGCAGTGGAAAGACGATCCGGTGGTGGACTATCAATAGGTGGCGCTCACTAAGCTTAGACTGCAAAGAAAGGCTGTCAGAGATTTTGACAGTAGAAATGTGTATGCAAGGCATGCATTGGGGCTTGTTCTACATTCTTCAGGGTAATAGACCTGCCAGCTTTAAGGAATTAACAACGCGGGCCCATGACATGGAAATCAGCATTGCCAATCATGGTGGCAACATTCCTGCATTGCCTGACCCCCACAAGGAGATGAGTGAAGGAAAGAAGGTTGAATGGTCCTCGAGAACGACCGGGAATGAGTCCTTGGCAGTTACGACGGCTCTTTTGAAAATTCCAAAGAAAGACAAGCATAATGAGGAGAAGGAACCAGAACACCTCGAGAAAAACCCAGACAGCAACCTTCGTTGAAGTAGTTAGAAGGAAAGGTCTACCCCTTCCCAGATTCTAACGTGCTAGGCATACTCGACTTTTTGCTTGAAAAGGGAATCATTGAGCTCCTAGAGTCGAAGCATCCAGAAGAATCATGAAGAGCCAACGAGGTGAGGTATTGTAAGTATCACCGCATCCTTGGCCATAAGACTGAAAAATGCTTCATACTCAAGGAGTTGATCATGAATCTTGCCAAGAAAGGAAAAATTAATCTAGACTAATAGTGAAAAAGAGTCAAACCATGCCTCATTCATCTCAAGTGATGTGACTCCTCCGACGGAACCAAAGACATAAAAAAAATGTTGATGATGGAGGCACAGATGATGACTATCTAGTTTAGAACATTGGACCCCGTAGAAGTCCAACTCCATCAGCAAATATCTGAAGTGTCAACTCAAGGTGACTAGTTCATGGGTACGAATGACGATGGATGGACACTAGTCACACGGAGGAAATCAAAGAAGCAACCAGTAACTCTTTTGCAACCATTTTGTCGAGAGAAGAGGCGAACTACAAAAGGCAAGCAGCAGCACCGTAAGGGGATAAGGCATGCTGCTAAGAGGAGTCGCAAGGAAGTGGAAAAAGCTTCTCGACTGGATGTTACCAAACCGATAATCCTTGGAGACTTCTTTCCAAGTGGCTACTTGAATGATGAGGTGGTCAAAACTGTTTGCATGGTCTCAGTGCACGAAGATGAACATGACTCGGATGAGGAGGCTATGGCGAAGACAACGAGAGCATACTAACCTCTCTACAAGGCTTACCTCTGCGGTTCACACTTCAGGAGATGTTTGACCTGCCCTAACCAGCACACAAAATGCTGAAAAAAGTTTTGGAAGATCCTAAGAAGTACAACTCTGCCATTGGTAAAATCGATGACCTTGGGACTACACCCACGATGTGTACATCCCATTGTGCAGTTATCACCTTCACTGACGAGGACCTACAGTTGGGTTCCAAGCCTCACAATAGACCTCTCTTCATTTCAAATTATATTTGGGAAAGAAAGGTGAACCGGATGCTCGTTGATAGAGGGTCTGTAGTAAATATCATGCCAAAATTCATCATGAAACAAATTGGAATTACAATGGATGAACTTTCCAAGAGTCGACTAGTGATACAAGGATTCAACTAAGGGGGCAAAAGGTGCTCGACATGATTCTTCTCGGGCTTACTATCGGGGAGCTAAAGTCAGACACTTTGTTTCATGTGATTGATGCCAAGACATCTTACAACCTATTGCTAGGGTGGCCTTGGGCTCACGAGAATGGGGTGGTGCCATCCACTCTTCATCAATGTCTCAAATTCTACAAGGATGGAGAAAAGAAGGTTGATACGATTGTAGACCATTTACCAAAGTTGGATCTCATTTTGTAGATGCAAAGTTCTACATGGAGTCCGAGGCGTCTCAAGAATGGCTTCCAAAAGAAACCTCATCCATAAGGAGAAACGAGCCCCAAAAGGGTAAACAAGTCATGATGCCTTCACAACTTCAACCTAAAGAAGTCTTGAAAGGATCAGTGTCGGGAGAAAAAAGCCACCGCTGAAAGAGGCGCGAAAAGGAAACCTGTACAAAAAAGTGATGTCTTTCTTTTTCGCTGATGTTTGCACGTAAGCGCGCTCCATCCCCGAGGGGCTCTGTAGACACCCCATTTTTAATTAAATAAATAATGGGCTTCATTATGTAGTAAGAAAAATTATTGACTTCATGCCTGGTAATGTAGTTTAATTAATTAAGTCAGTCCAGTTTTATTTAATTAATTTAGTCCAGTTAAAATGTCTAGTCGAATCAAGTTAAGTTGTCAGGTCCAGTTCATTGCATGTAAGTCTAGCCTATCAGTCCAGTCTATTGCATCAGTCTAATCCATTTAAATCAAGTTCGGTCTATGGTCTAGATTATTTTAATTGATATAAGTTGTCTAAATGACTTGGGCAAACAATGCACGATTTATCCTTAATATAGAGATCAAATCAATTTATTTTTTCATTATCTCAAATCTGATCCATTCCATTTGTGATTTCAGAGATAATTACCGAAATTAGGGTCAGATTGTGCCCCAAAATTCAGACAAAATTATTTTTAATTAATGGGGTGAACCGGCTGATTTTTGACTAATTGACCAGTTAGATGACTTTCGTCAATCTGCAATATTATCACTTGTTCTGACTTTTCTACAGCCATGAAGATTGGCATTGTCAATTTTATCAGATTCTGCGATCTTGAGCACTATAAAAAAGGGTCTTGGCCTTTATTTTCAAGGGTCCATCTCTGGTAAGCCCGAAAGCTTATTCTCTTTAGAACTTGCATGCCATTTCTTTGTGAAGTAACGTCCAACCTCCCTCGAGAATCTTAGCCATTCAAATCACTCTAAAATATTTTTGTTTTGTTCCTTGCGTCATGGATCTTACGGCAAACATTCCCAAGTCATCAAGGCAAGGTAAGCCACGAGGTAATCCTTACCAGTTTTCTTAGGCCAAAAATCATATATATCGTCTCTCATTCCCTATAGTCACCTTTCCTCTCAAAACAACAAAAAGAAGTATTTTCATTTCTTTTTCTATGTCTAGGTTCGACTTTTAGACTATTTTCCGTATGGCCAATGTCGAACTACGGTGGTTTTGATTTTAGTTAGTCCGATTGGAGACATAGGCCACTTGACCCGTGATGTCGAGTTCAAGCCAAAAATCTAGAAGTTAACTTAGAGTGAGTCTTGTTGTATTTAACATGCTATGTGTTCTTAAGGCCAAAATTCATTAAAGACGAAGTAGAGACCAAACGGGGGTGGCGGGCGCCTAACACCTTCCCGTTGCGTAACTTAGTCCCCAGACCTATCTCCTGGTTTTGATAGCTTAGTCATCCTTTTGGACACTTTACAATCATCTTAGGTTTTCCAAGTCTAAATTAAATAAAATGGCGACTCCTAAAAAATCCTTTCGAGGATTTTTTTTCTCAAAGCATTGCGCCACATATATATTTAATGTTCTTATTGGTGACTTCTACAGCCCCTTAGTTTGTGGACGATATGGTGGCGATCGGTGTCGGGTGATGCAATATTTTTTATCACAGCTGTCACTTCTTTTTCGAACCATTATAAAAAATCTACTCATGCAGAAAACCATATTGGCAAATACGTTCTGATAAACTGGGCCACCTTTTTGGCATTCAAAATGGCATATGATGTGGCTTTTAATAACTTTGTGAAATAATCTGTGGCCACAAGTATGAACTTTTGCCCATTAAAAGCTTTCCCAGTGATTTTCCTAATTACATCTATTCCTCACATCGAGAAGAGCCAAGGTGATGTCGTATTATAAAATTCCTGAGGGGCGAGATATTCTAGGTTGGCATATATCTGGCACTTATGGCACTTGCTACGATTCATGTGGAGTCCATATTTGCCTAAATGAAGGCTTTCCATGTTTTTAGACAACTGTCTTTCTCAGTGACATACAACTGGTGCTCCCTAAAGTAATGCCTTTTATATAGGTTCTGATAGCACCTGATGAATTATGCAGCCTATCCTTGTAAAGACATGCGGTATCTCGAGGATGCTTCCTCAGGGTATCTTGCATGTCAGATAAAATTGTGTACATCAATGTGTTAAGGTTCTTCTATTTTGACTTCACTTATTTGAGCAATCATAAAACAGTAGGTTGGTTGGCTTCATTTCCAGCTGACAAATGGTTCCATTTCCCTCCCTTCGAGTATCTCTACCGTTGATGCTAGTGCTGCCAATAGTTTGATGGTTCTAGGAGTATGTGCTCCATCCGGTGAGATTATAAGTATTCCCATCCTATTTGGTTTATGCCTCAATGACACAAACATCTTCATCTAGGAAATTCACTTCCCATTCACTGACATCTTTCGTAGGACAATCTGCTAGCGTGTCTGTCACGGGTATTCCTTTTATCAATTTTTGAGTGACATATGTGATATCAAATTCAGAAAGTAACAGGAGCCATTTAGCAGTTCGATTGGATAGGACTGGTTTCTCAAACATGTACTTCATTGGGTCCATTCTGGCCAACAACTTCATAAGGTAAGCAAACGCAACACACATGTCTTCTCTAAAGCAGAATAATTCACTTCTCCTTGGGACAGCTTCTTGCTAAGATAATAAATGGTTCCTTCGGTCAATGATTTTCTAGATGTTGGGCTATCATCACTCTGGCGGTTGTGTCAGTCACTGTCAAGCAAACTAATATAGGCTACTCGACACTAGAAGGGTTAGGACTGGCGGGTTACTGAAGTACTTCTTGATCTTATCGAAAGCTTCTTGATAGAGGGATTCCACTCCTTGATTGACTCATTTTTCAATAACATGAAAATCGGTTCACAGATCATTGTCAAGTGGGATTTAAAGCGATTAATATATTGGATCCTTCCCAAAACCAACAGATCTCTTTCTTATTGCTTGGCAGGGGCATCCCATTGTGGCTTTGATCTTAGCTAGGTCTACTTCTATGCCCTACTTATTGACCATGAACCCTAACAAATTACCGGCCGTAACTTTGAATACATACTTATGGGAGTTGAGCCTCATGTTGCATCACACCAATCTTTTAAAATATTTTTCTCAAAACTGCGCAATCATCCTCTTGCTTCTTGGACTTAATGATCATGTCATATACATGGACCTCTATTTCTGTATAGATCATGTCATGGAAAAAGGTAGTAGCGGCTCTTTGGTAGGTAGCCTTGGCATTTTGCAACCCAAAAGGCATCACTGTATAGAAAGGTGCCTCAAAGGGTAGTAAAGACTGTCTTTTCTTGGAATTCTAGAGCCATATTTATCTAGTTATACCGCACAAAATAGTCCGCAAAGGAAAATGACTCATGTTCTGCAGTATTATCTATGCTCAAATTGATGATAGGAATACTAAAGTCATCCGTGTGAGACACTCGGTTATGTTCTTAATAATCAATACGCATCTGAACGTGTGGCTTGGCTTAAGAACATGCACTCTATTGGCTAACCAAGTAGGGTATTCCACAACTCTTATGAATTCTATGTGGAGGAGTTTCATGATCTCCTCATTGACCTTGGGAAATCATTCAGGCCTCAGCTGGCGGAGATTTTTTTTTGATCGGGTTAACTTCTGGGAATGTGGGTAAGTGATGTCAGCGATTGAAGGATCAATACCAGGCATGTCACTCTATGGCAGTCAAAGGCATCAATAAACTCTTTTAGGTGTGCGGTCATCATTTTCCTTTCTCCTTTAGTTAGGCTAGCCCCTATTTTTCCTTTTTATTTTGATGTATGCCTATGTTGATATGACGGTCTCTTCTGCCACTAGCTTAACTCGATTTGATTCTCGATTTTCTATTTATCTCATCATCTCTTTCAAATATTTTGGTCTTCTTTGTCAGCTATTATGCTACATTATTAACCGTGTGGATTAATTCATCCAACTTATATTAGCAACCAAGGTGTAAACAAAATCGACCATTTCATTATCAATAGAAAAGTCAGGGAATACATAATAAGAAAGTAGGGCCAGATTTTCAAGAGAAGAAAAAATATCGAGCAAATCTGGCTTGGATTTAGACTTGGCGTCAAGATCCTCCCCGATGATCTACTCCACAACTAGCAGTCCATACTCGATCTTCCAATTTGCATTCTGCCTTGCGTGGAGGTGATCAGGCTTATAGGGTCAATAGTCTGGTCATCTATCTTATAGAAAAGCATAAGGATGTGCATATCGTCAAAGCATGTAATTATTTTGTCCATTGCATATAATCCATCTAATCGGGAGCACTGTCTTTGCTTGGCTCCACTAGACTCGGTATTTATTCATCCTTCACCCACTCACATCATAGAAAATCTCCCACCCATATTGTAGACCAGCTTGGGAATCCATTGTAAGGTCATTTCTTGCCTTCATTGACAAAGCACCCATTCAATGTGGGGATCTCAGACATAATTGGAGAATCCACGAACAGTTCTTCTTCCCGAGCTTTCTTGATATGGGCCATTTTCTTGAGGGGCCCCATTCATTTCCTTTCCTTTGTCGGCCTATATCACAAACCAAACTGATCTTTCTTATTCTCCAAAATAGGGAAGCTATGAAGCCCCCTAGCAGTTACGGCCTAACCCTTTTCCTAGAAGATAATGGAGTTCTCGCCTCATTAGGAGTACTGAAGTGTTATTGTGAGGCGCAAAGTTGAGAATATTCTCACGCTGGAAGACTTCCTCAAATTCCAAGCATTGTACTAGACCATCAATCTTAAACCCACTACGAAGTAGGTCAAGCAAATTGTGTGGGATCGCAACACTGTCCTTTTTATCTTTCACTTGTACTATATGTGGCAATTGGAAATCTCCCATGATCGTGAAAACAACTTCGTCGGGTACAAACTTCACTTTCTAGTGTAGAGTAAAGGGTATTGCTCTGACTGAATGAATCCATGGCCTTCTAAGCAAAAGGTTAAAGGCAGAGGGAATATCTAGCACCCAGAATTTAAAACCAAAATTAGCTATTCTGACAGATATGGGAAGCTTAATCGTACCAATTACCTCATGCCTAGCGCTGTCATAAGCTCTCACTTGTTGGCCGGATAGAATAAACTCTGAAGGGCAATACCAAGAGCTTAAACAGTAGGTAAAAGGCAAACATTAAGATCAAAACCATTACCAATAAGGATTAGAAGGATCTTCTTATTGAGAGGTTGCATGGTGATGTGGAGCGGGTATTATGGCTTTGTCGTGTCTTTTGCAGATTGACTTCGGAGAATATAAGAACATATCCATAATGAATGGCCCCGAGAACATGAGATATCTCTTCAGGTTGGGTTTGGATAGGTACCTGGGCCTTACTGAGTAGTTTGATTAGAGCCTGTATATGGGAGTAGTAGGGTGACAACAATCCCTAAATAGAAATATAGGCTTGAGTAGTAGTAGGGTGACAACAATCCCCAAATAAAAATATAGGCTTGGGTTTTCTTCAATTGTCGGAGTACTTCGTTATTCTGGTGGGTCATGAGAGAAGAAAAGATCTGAGACAACAGGCTGGTTGGTTCTCTTGTGAGCTCGACCAGACCTAGTCAAATGTGACAACGTGGTATTGGGTCAAAAAATGAAACCAATGTCTTCGTGATATCCTTAATCACCTATGTTGTAAGCTTCACCTTCCATCAGCTCCTCCCAAGTGATATATTACAAAATTCTGATAAGGGGACTTGGACTTAAGAAGATGAAACATCCATATACTGACACACTGGCGTTATGAGCGTAAAAGGATCTAACACTCATAGATCATCATCAATCACATTAACACTATGAGCAAGCAAGGGTTCTTTTCTCACATTTAGCTTAGTTATAGGGGATAGATCACCCTTGTCAATAAAAACTTAATTAGCATGTCTGAGGGTGACACATCTATCTGTCAAATGCCCTTTTCCTTGGTGGTATGCACAAAATGCCGGAACATCATATCCTTCGGGTATAAATACCGATGGGGGATTAGGGGGGTAACTTGGAGATCATTCCTCTTCCTTACAATTGCTCAAACACCTTCGGCAAGGGAACATTCAATCACTACAAGAAACAGGGCCTTTAGTGACCGCACTAAGCGACCTCCTAAAAAAGCGGTAGCTAAACTATAACTTAGCGACCGCTTTCTCGACTACTCCTACTAGCGGTCGCTAATTATGGTCAAAATGTGGCGGGGTCAATTGGCACATAATTTAGTGATCGCATTTAGCAACCGCTATAACGGTCACTAAAGTTAGTGACCAATTTAGCGACCGCCTCACGGTCGCTAATTATAGCGACTGTTAGAGCGGTCGCTAAATTTAGTGATAAACACGGTCACTAAAAGCCCTGACATTAGCGACCCCATTTAGCGACCGCTTCAGTGGTTGCTAAATTGGAAGTATATAAGAAGCCCTAAACTCTCTCTCTCTCTCTCTCTCTCTCTCTCTCCTCCCTAAACGAATTGTGCCACCTCTGTCTCTCCTGACCACCGTGCACCGCTGCTGAAGACCACTTCCCGGACGCTAACCCTTCCCCGTCGGCAAGCCCTAATCTCCCCGAACTCTTCCCCGCCGGCAAGCCCTAAACTCCCCGAACAGTTCCCCGTCGGCAAGCCATCTCGTCGCGAACCTGCCGGTAAGCCCAGCTCACCACGAAGCTATGGACATTACCACTGCCGCCGCTCTGTCGGCCGTGACACCGTGACTGTTAATCTTCTCTAACCTTGTATCTCACAAGCTAGCAAGGTACAGCCTTAAGCTCCTGCTCTTCTCCAATCTGAACTTCGAATTGGTTTGAACTGCATTTGATTTGAACTATTTTGAACTCCAATCTAAACTGATTTAATTGATTTGCGTATGGTGTTATTTGGACTGTAGTGAGATTTGCTTCATTGAGAACCTGCAACAAAAGCATAGAAGAGTCCAACTTCATAGTGTTGAAAACCCAAAAGAGACTGAACAAGAAGTGTAAGTCTCCTTATTGAGGAGTATATATGTTAACCAACACCTGCAACTTGAAAGCTAATATAACATGAAATGGGATCTTCTACAAAGCTATGGGCAGCCTTGCCATGCGATTCATCAGGGTGTCGCTCAAGTCTGCACCTGCAACTTGACTTTATATTTCGCTTTCATTTGATGATTACAAACTCACATAACTTTTCAACAAAAACAAAAAGTCGTTATTTTTGGATTGTGTATCTAAATGGGAAACAACCATGTAAACCTCAATGGCTATTGCAATTTCCTACTTAGAAACTGTTTCGGTTTCAAATCAAGAACCATCTATGGCATTGCTAGCAAGTCACATAGCTTTTGAAATCTGATTTCAAGCAGAATTTACATAAGATTTTTTGGAAGCAAATAAGAAGTTTGAAAACTTTATATATCCATTATATACGTGAATGAAATCGCAGGAAGTAGGAGCTCCAGGGCTACAACATTGCCCTTGATAGGTAATGCGGATGATCAAGATGATAGGCCCTGTTGATGCTGGCATCTGAACTCTTAAGTAGATTTTTGCTGGTTGAGATGCTTTCATTTGATTATAACTAAATCATTGCTAACCATTTCTTTTACTCATGAGACCTGCTGGCTGTAAGTGTTGATATACGAAGTACCACTTATCGAGTCAAAGTTAAAAATGGTCATAACACCTCCCAATCGGGGTGCTTTATGTGTTTTTGCCAAGACGGAGGGTCAAAGGTGTGCGATAATCGCAAGTCAGGGAATGCTAGTTAACTTTTCCTTGTTTATGCTCATAAACACTCAGGTATAGCTCTCTGTTATTATTCATATCACTTTAATGCTTTGAAGAGTTATTTGTGGACTTTTTCTAAGGCATGGAATATAACTTTAATAGTTAGCTGAAATATAGGTATAGCTAATAAAAAATTATGTGCCAGCATACATATGTATGGTGTGAGCTTTTGCTCTTCAAATAAATTTAGACTAATAATTTGGAGAACTTGAACAATGCTTAGAACCCCACAATCAATTACTCATTTTGTTGTTATTATTTGACTGGGAAAACAAAGGCAGGGATTAGTGTTGAATTGGAAGTATGTGAAGAACTCTAGAATTAAGTGGTTATAAAATTAGTAGGATAAAATCTACCTTACTGGAAGTCATTTAGCAAATGCAATTACATATACGTTATTAATAAGCCGAACTTTATAAGTACCTTCCTTTGACATGCTTAATGATATGCGCTTATCTTGAAGACACTTGGCTACCCTAATCACTACAAGAAAATGTGATTTTTGCGACAGAGTTTTACCGACGGAAGGCAATCTGTCGGTAAAACGACTTTAACCGATGGATAACACCGTTGGTGAAAGTCCGTCGTTAAAAACTTATTATCGACGAAGTAAACAGTCGGCAAAAGTTTTTGCCGATGGTGTATTTGCGGCGGTCTTTTAGCGCCAGAATTACCGTCGCTAAAACTTTTTTACATAATTAGTTTTTTTCACTGGTTTTATAAAATTGTTTTAGCGACGGAATTGTGCCATCGCTAAAACTTCCATCCGTAAAATTTACCGACGGACTTTTAGCGACGGGTGTTCTCATCGCTAAAAGTCCTCGATTAAAATACCAAGATCTGCTTCTTTCTCTTTCCCTGTTTCTCTCTCTCAAAATCACCCACCGCCATTCTGAACTTCGGCGATCAACCTACACGGTGACTAACCTCCTGGGATCCCCCTCCACTGCCTGCAAGTTAAAAGCCCTCCACTGCACTGCCCCCGCGTGAAAAGCCCTCCATTGCTGCCGCTTGAAAAGCCTGCCAACGTCGTCACGCCACCAACACCGCCGCCCTCCACTGCCGCTGGCTATTGTGCCTTCTTCATTAGAAGGTAAGTTCCCAACACCCTAATTATTTTCTCTACCCTACAAATTTGTTTGATAATTTTATGATCATGCATGATTTTGCATTGAATCTGTATAATTCTTTAAAATTTATCCGTTTAGTCTATTTTTTTTTTTGCTAAGATTTTGCTAGGCATCCGTTTAGTCTAATTATTTCCAAAAAAGTTAGTGGACTTATCACTGTAAATCATAACCTACGATAATGAGATAATCTATGAAGAAATCAGCCGACTGTTCGTAGTAACCATCCCTATGATGAGACAATCTGTAAATTGAAGTAATTGAACCCTAAATTGAATGCCCTAATCAAATCGAACCCTAAATTAAACTAATTGAACCCCTAAATGAATGCCCTAATCCAATCGAATCCTAAATTGAACTAATTGAACCCTTTAAATTGAATGCCCCAATTCAACCGAACCCTAAATTGAAGTAATTGAATCCTAAATTGAAGTAATTGAACCATAATTAAACCCTAAATTGAATGCCTTAATCGAATCGAATCCCAATTTAAACTAATTGAACCCTAAATTAAATGCCCCAATACAACCCAACCCTAAATTGAACTTATTCAACCCCCTAATTGAATGCCCCAATTCAACTGACCACAAAATTGAAGTAATTGAACCATAATTGAAGTAATAGAACCCTAAATTGAATGCCCTAATCGAATCGAACCTTAAATTAAACTAATTAAACCCTAAATTGAATGCCCTAATCCAATCGAACCCTAAATTGAACTAATTGAACCCCCTAATTGAACCCTAAATCGAATGCCCCAATTCAACCGAACCCTAAATTGAACTAATTGAACCCTAAATTGAAGTAATCGAACCCTAAATTGAATGCCTTAATCAAATCGAACCCTAAATTAAACTAATTGAACCCCTAATTGAACCCTAAATTGAATGCCCTAATCCAACCGAACCCTAAATTGAACTTATTGAACCCCCTAATTGAATGCCCCAATTCAACCGACCACTAAATTCAACTAATAGAACCCATAATTGAACCCTAAATTGAAGTAATTGAACCCTAATTAAACCCTAAATTGAATGCCCTAATCGAATCGAACCCCACCCTAAATTAAACTAATTGAACCCCTAATTGAAGCCCTAATCCAATCGAACCCTAAATTGATTGCTCCAATGCAATCGAATCCTAAATTGAACTAATAGAAACCTAAATTGAAGTAACTGAACCGCCTAATCGAATCGAACCCCAAATTGAAATAATTCAAGGGCATTAGATATGTGCATTTTGAACAATTTTTTCCCATTTGAACATTGATCATTTGTTTGATAATTTTAGGTTGTTAATTGTGATTATTGATCGATGATTTTAGGTTGTTAATTGATTAGCTGTGCATTTGAAGTAATTGAGATTATTAATCGAATGATTTTAGGTTGTTAATTGATGATTTTAGATTGTTAATTGTGCATTGAGCATTTGAGATATTGAGATTGTTGACGGAGGATGGGACCCAATTGGATTGAATGTGTGATTTTTATTGCATTTGAGAATTGAGATTGTTGACGGAGGATGGGACCCAATTGGATTGAATGTGTGATTTTTATTAATTTTTATTGCATTGAGCGTTTGAGAATTGAGATTGTTGATGGAGGATGGGACCATTGGATTGAGATCCCCGTTAGGTAGCACAGACATGGACACCGCGTCCGATCGACGCCGACACTGAAACAACATATTTTAGCTTTATACTTGTGGACACCTCTTCAATGGGTGTCCGACACCTATTCAATGGATGTCCGACACGGTGTCCGGCGATTAAAAAATAAATCAATGTCTTCGAACACCGCTGAGAGGTGTCGGACACGTGTCCAAATATGTCGATGAGGTGTCGAGGTGTCGATAGGTCACGGACACCCCGTCCGATAGACATTGATACCGAAAAATATCACATTTTTGGCTTTATACTTGTGGACACCACTTCAAGGGATGTCCGACGCCTCTTTAAGGGGTGACGGACACCTCTTCAAGGGGTGACGGACACGATGTCCGGCATTTAAAAAATAAATCAATGACTTCGGACATGTCGGTAGGTGTCGGACACGTGTCCGAAGGTATCCGACACATTTTTGGAGGTGTCCGACACTTTTCTGGATGTGTCGATGATGTGTCGAGGTGTCGTAGGTCACAGACACCGCGTCCGATCAACACCGACACCGAAATGTCACATTTTTGCTTTATACTTGTGGACACCTCTTCAAGGGGTGTCCGACACCTCTTCAAGGGGTGATGAAACATCCGGCATTTAAAAAATAAATCAATGTCATTAGAAGTGTCTGGAGGTGTCGGACACCATACCGACACTCTATATGAGGTATTGAGAATTGAGATTGTTGACAATACATTGAGAATTTGAGAATTGAGACTGTTGACGGAGGATGGGACCCAATTGGATTGAGATATCTATGAATTAGTTGAATGATTGGTTGTTGAATTTAGGTTAATTAGGTTAACGCGACATTTTTAGCACCCCTTAGAATCTCATCGTGGCTCTAGCACTGGATATAATTAGCCCTAATTAGTCCCGATTAACCCTAATGAACCCAATTAACTCGAATTAGCTCTAACGAATATAATTAGTTTTAATTAACCATAAGAACCCAATGAAAATTAAATTAGCTGTAATTATCCCAAATTCACCCTAATTAACACCACTCAGTCCAAATTACTCATATCTTGTAGACCCGTAATTAGATTAATCAAACCCTAAAACCTAACTAAACTCTGATTATGAGCCTAATTAGTCGTAATTAATCCTAATAACCCAATTAAGCCTAATTAGCCTCAATTAGGACTAATCAACACTACTCCGCACAATTAAACCCTAATTAGTTCAAAATAACCCTAATTAGTCCAAGGTAAACCTCATTAACACTAATTAGCCCTAACATAACCCAATTAAGCCTAATTAGCCCTAATTAGGACTAATCAACAAGATTTCGCACAATAAAACTCGGCTATTAGCTCAAAATAACCCTAATTACTCTTAATCAACCCTAATTAGCTATAATTAGCCCAGGGTAATCCTCATTAACACTGATTAGCCCAGAGATGGTTCAATTACTCGTTACTTGTAAACCCTGCATTCTTTATATTTGTTGTTATTTTGTGAAGTCCATTGGAAACAAGATGGTTCAACTCGTTGCTAACGAATTCTATTTAAAACAATCTTTCTACAATTTTGATATTTCGGAAAGATTCTTGCATATATTATCAATTTCTGAACGCATGCCTGCATAAAAACCCTTAATTCCCGTTCAAGGGTACTCATTATAAAGTATTGCTTTGTAATGAGCCTTTGGATGTCCAGTTTGGACAATTTGAAAAAGTTACGTGTTTATAAAATAGTGTTTCAACTCATGCTCTGTGTTCTATGTAGTGAATATTTGGTACACGTTCTCACGTGTTTCTCTGGGTGCATACAGATCTGGTGTTCTAACATCCGGCAAACCTTGCAAAGCAAGGTTTGATGAATGTTAGAACACTTAATCGATGTCGTGTACTTGGAGAAATGCGGGGAGGTGCTGCCAAATTTTTTGCAGACATATGACTAAGCATGAGTTCTTCACTATTTTATAAATATGTGTTTTTCTGAATAGGATATGACCACTACCTATCAGAGAATGGAGGGAAAATATAGAGACATGTTGTCATATTCACGCATTTATATTTACATCGACTCTGCCTAATGAATGGTCATAATTGAAGGTGGTATACAATACGTTATCTCAGTCGTCATGTCGGTCGATCGAAGTTGGATGAAAAAGAAGAATGCTGACGATTTTGAGGATCGCGTTGACAAATTTCTCGACTTTGCATACGCGCATCCTGCACATGTTGATTTTGATAAGATAAGTTGTCCGTGCGGAAGATGTGAGTTGTTGCATTGGAGAAAAATAATTGAAGTAAAATGGCATATTCATCGGTACGGTTTTATGGGTGGATACACAAGGTGGACGCAGCACGGGGAAATGATAGTATTGTGTTGTAGTCCAACCCGGCTAGTCAAACTGAAGTTAGGGAGGAGGCGCGGTATGATTACCGAGATATGATTATGGATGCTGGGCATGCTAATGTTGACTGGGGTAACGACGGTGGTGAAGACAGTGCCCAACTAAATGTTCTTGTCGTAGCAACGATGAGTCCCGGAAAGGACATAGATATGTATTTATGGCCGTGGATTGATGAGTTAAAACAGTTATGGAATCATGGAGTCAAAACATATGATGCATCCCTTAAACAGAATTTTTAGATGAGGGCTGATTTAATGTGGACTATACATGATTTCCCCGCATTGGGAATGACGTGTGGCTGGAGCACACATGGGAAGCTAGCATGCCCTACTTGTATGGGCGTGAACCCTGATCATATGTTAAAGCACGGTGGAAAGCCCTCGTGGTGCGGATGTCACCGTAAGCTTTTGCCACCAGGCCATCAGTTTCGTAGGCAGAAGGATAAATTTGACTGGATAATCGAGCGTGAGGTTGTCATACTGGACTACCCATCTGGTGAAGAAGTGCTCTCACACCTGGAGGCATTTGATACTGACATACCACACGGCAAGGGTGTGCCAGATTAGAAGATTCCAGGGTACGGGAAAGAGCATAACTGGAGAAAATTTATATCTTTTGGGAGTTAGCCTACTGGAGGACGCTCGTTATCCGAAACAACATGGATGTGATGTATATTGAGAAGAATGTTTTTGACAATGTGTACAACACAGTGATGAATGTCAAGGGAAAATCGAAAGATCATCTTAAAGCGAGAAGAGATCTACAACAGTTGGGTGTACGCCGTGAATTGCATCCTTGAACACTCAGTCGGAGAACGATACTTCCGAAGGCACCTTACTGTCTAGACAAGAAACAAGTGGAGAAGGTCTGTCAGTGGGTTAAGAATTTGAAGCTTCTGGATGGATTTCGTCCAACATATCTCGTTGTTGCAATGTATCGAAATGCAAGTTCCAAGGGATGAAGAGTCACGACTGCCACGTATTCATGGAGAGATTCATTCATATTGCCTTCCGGGAACTGTTTCCACGGGTTGTTTGCGAGACTTTGACTGAATTATCTCATTTCTTTCGAGATAATTCAGTCAAAGTCTCGTAAACAACCCGTGGCAATAGTTCTCGGAAGGCAATAGGAATGAATCTCTCCATGAATACGTGGCATATGAAGTTAAGATGGCTGGACCCGTGCAATATCGGTGAATGTATCCCTTCGAGAGGTAATCTTTCAATTGTTACAGTTGTTCGTTTACACTTAATGCGACACCTGTTATCATTGATATTCCACCTAACTTGATTCGCTAAACTTCTAGGTTCATGTTCCATTTAAAGAAAAAAGTCCGCAATAAGGCTCGGGTTGATGGCTCAATTGTGGAGGCTTACGTAATGGAAGAACTTGTAAACTTTTGTAGTCAATATTTCGGACCTGATGTTGACACAAGGTTAAATCAACTAGGCCGAAATGACCCCAGACCAAGCACAAATTTGGAAGGGCAATTGTCAATATTCAAGAAGTCAGGTAGTCCGTTCGGCCGAACGTATACTCGATGGCTAACGGATGAAGAGTACAGTGCTGCAACAATATATGCCCTTCTAAATTGCGATGAAGTTTCGGCATTCGTTGAGTAAGTTAAAGTCTTAATTTACTTACATTGTTGTATATAATTGAAAGTGTGTGATAAGCGAGTCAAGTATATTGGTTTGCAGTGAGTTCGATGCGGAATCCTTAATCACTGATCCCGCTAGACTTGAATCTCATCGAAAATCACAATTTGTACAGTGGTTCAAAAGGCGTGTAAGATTGTTTAACGAAATTATATTATGTGTTATATACAGTTCTGTGGCCAATTAGTATACTGATTTATCCTTAATTTTTACCGTCATCTACAATAGGTTCAGTCAATGGATAGACCAGTGGCCTCCTGCTTGAAATTACTAGCTGAAGGCCCTAACAAACAAACATCCTGTCATGGAGGCTATATCATCAACGGGTTTAGGTTTAACGTAAAAGATGATGACCGAACAAAACAAACCCAAAACAGTGGAGTCTTGGTCAACGGCGACTGTTATGCCGAGAATTGCATGGACTTTTACGGAGAGCTAGATGAGATTGTTGAGCTAACATATCTGGGTTCCCAAAACTGCCTGGTAATGTTCAAGTGTACGTGGTTCGATGTCACATGCAGTAGAGGAATCCATGTTAGCTCTCAAGGGATTGTAGATGTCAATGTCAAGTCAAGACTTGCATCAGACGAGCCCTTTGTGTTTGCTAGTCAAGCTGTACAAGTCTTTTACGCGGAGGACGTCGCCAATCCCAAATCTCATTGGTATACAATTATCAAGTCCAAGAAATTGCCCGTGACATATGACAGTGAGCTAGACTCCTTTCAAGCCGACCAACCACCTGTCTTGTTCCCTGTTGAGGTCAACAACGAGGAGGACGATCTCTTCCAACAACACTTCATGTAGGAGAAGAAGTCGTAGATGATGATGGAAGACGTGAAAAGTGTTGGAGATGATGTGACCGAGTCTACTGATGAAGAGGATGAATTAGAAGATGAAGAGGACGACGAGGAAAGTGATCAAGATGATGATGATGATTCTCAAACTGAAAATGATTGACTTGTAATGTTGTAACATCTTTCTGTAGTAACATTTTAGAACTTGGTTCATATTGATGTGTTTTTGCACCTCCGTATATATATATATATATATATATATATATATATATATATATATATATATATATGGAGCTGATCCGTTGATAGCGCTAGCAAAATGGGAGATCTTGCTAGCGCGATCTGACCGTCCATCCCGAAGGGATGGACGGCCCAGATCGCGTATTTTTGCGGCGCTGTCAGTCGTCCGCTACACAGTGTAGCGGACGGACCTTTTTACCATTTTGCCCCTGCCCCCCTCCGCTACACTGTCTAGCGGACCACTTTCTTGGGCCCACGTTGACAGCCAAAAAGTCGTCCGCTAGACAGTGTAGCGGACGACTGACTCCGTGTCAGTCCTGTCGATGCACGACTGTTACTTTGTCATTATCCCACCGTCCGCTAGACAGTGTAGCGGACCGTTTTTCCCTTTCTTTACTTCGAAACCCTTATTCATTCCTTCTAAACTGCTATTCATTCCTTCTTCTCACAATTCTTCTAGCGGCGTTGGCAAGTAGATCGGCGCAATTTCTTCTCAAGAAATCCTTTATTCGACGAATCAATCACGTAAGTTCACAAACCAATCCTTTATTTGTTCATAATCTAGAGTTGTTATCGCGGCTTATGCATGATTTTGAATGTGTGCGCGGTGCATTGTGCTAGCGTTTGTCAATGTATCTATACATATATATAGATTATATATGTGTATTGCGTATTATTTGTTCATGTGATTTCACTTGTAAAATCCCATTCCGTGTCTGTTTGTATCTATGTACATTGCATATACACAGCATGTAGCGTTGACTGTGCTAGCGTTGTATGTTTGAGAATGTTTACGCTTCCAACCTTGCCGTTTTGCATAATTTCAGTTGCGAAAAATGGATTTCAACCCTGGACCAGAAGATCCGTCCGTATTATACGACCAAGCAAACCATATCAGTACGCTCATATGGGATGGTGGAGTAAGATACTTATTTTATCAACTTTGTTATTCTTGGGAACGTTGTATATCGTTTAATTTGCTTAAATTGTATTTATTAATTCGTAGGAAAGAGCACTTCTCAACACGGTAGAAGTATCCGATAATTTTAAAGCATGGAAATTGAACAGAACCCAGAAAAGATTACTGCGTGGGATTGGGTTTGGGATTTTCACGCGTGGGCAGATCTTTCAACAACTTGACCGGCACTTAATAGGTGCCCTTGTTGAAAGGTGGAGAAGTGAAACGAATACGTTTCACTTCCCTCTCGGAGAGCTGACAATTACCCTAGAAGATGTAGGGTTCATCTTAGGGTTACCGGTGACGGGGCGGCCGGTAATAGCTCCTCCGTCGGAAGCAACGAATAAGAGGACCGCTAGGGACTTCTTTACTTCGATACCCCAGGATCAATTTAGCACTGGGGGTATCAAGTTGAAATGGTTGGTAGATACCTACAAGGTTCTGCCGGATAACTACACGGATCAGATGCTTGTGCTGTACACACAAGCTTTCCTCTTGTGGGTGATGGGGGCAATTCTGTTCCCAACAACGTCGAAGAATACCGTCAGCGTCAAATATTTACCGTTGTTGGGTAACCTGCTGGAGGTTGGGGATTATGCCTGGGGAGCCGCAACTCTTGCGTACCTCTACCGAGCATTGCACAAGGCAACGAGGCCCGACTCCAAAGCGATATGTGCATGTCTCTCGCTATTGCAGGTATATCATACAATTCTTGATTACTTGCTCGTTTCTTTTTTTTTGGGTTGAATTGACAATAAAATTTGACGATACTTTATTTAATTTGTCTTTGCTCTCAGGTGTGGTCTTATGAACACCTTGCTACCGGCGCACCCACGCGTAGGGACGGAACCGATAATGTGTGGCCTCGGTTGTGCGCCTGGGAGTACAGCCGGAAGGACAGCCACTACCAGAGGAGAGACGATCCCCATCACAACATTACGTACTATCGGGGGGAGCTCGACTCGTTATCTCCTGGCCAGATGCGATGGGCACCGTACAAACATTTGGCGCGACGGGTGGGAGAGTCGTTCGTCTTCACGCTCTCCGGGTTGCAACGCACACCCCTGATCCACTTCGAGGTCGCAGAGTGGCAGCTGCCAGATCGCGCTATGCGCCATTTTGAGTGCCTGCAGGGGTTGCCAGCCGGCGCGCCGGATATGAGGCTTAACAGGAACCCACCGGGTGTCCCTCGGTTTGGCAAGGCAAATGCGCACGACTTGTGCGCACGAGAACTTGAGGTTTGGGATTCCTGGCAGGACACGCTGGCGGCCATTGTGTCGGAGCCTGACCCCGTGATCAGTATCGAACAGTACAATGGGTGGTACTACCGCATCACCCGGAGGAGAGTAGCTCCAGTAAGGTTTGAACGCGGGGAGAAGTACCACCCTAGGGGTCAGATCGATGAGCACATGGCATACAATCTGGTAAGTTGGCCAATAAGTGCTTTAATTGAACTTGATGATTCTAACTGTGTATGAAGTTACTTATTTATTATCTCTCTGGATGTAGGTTAATGCCTCGTTCGCCTTCTTCCAGAAGTTGCGCGAGCGGAAGGATTTGGTGGATGCAATGGGCGAGGAGCTTCGCCAACAGGCTGATGCGTTGGCGTATGGCTGCGGGAATTTTTTACACCAAGCATCGGGCCAGCCTTCCGGCGTCAGCCCGGGAATGGGTTATCCGGGGTGGCAGCCCCCATATGTGAGCGAGGGATACACCGATCCCTCGGGACAGACTTCGGGAGTGAGCCAGGGATATGGTGGTCCCTCTGTACCGGGAATGGGTGGTGATTGGGGACAGCCAAGCACCATGGGCCAGGCTCAAGCGCCGTGGGAAGACTACAGTGTGCCCTCCTTCTCTTTGCTATTGGACTCGGAACCCCAACCCTTCTCTCAGAGTCAAGTCACGCAAGACTGGGGTTTCGGACACATCAGTCTGTCGGAGACACTGCCTATTGTCCCGTGGGCAGGACCATCTACTGCCGAAGGAGGGCAATATCCCCCGGTCGACCCCCCCGAAGGAGTGCAATATCCCCCCGTCGACCCCCGAGGGCAATATCGCAAAGGGCATCCAGTGAAGCCCCTAAAGCCGCATAAATGCCAAATAATCAGAGAGCGTTATTTTAGCGGCTTCCCCCGGGACAAAGCGTTGTATAGTGTGAATCATCCGGAGGGCATGGATTACACTTGCGAGTGGGGAGAAATGGCCTCCCTGGCTCCGGGGAGTTGGTTAGACAACGGTGTCATCTCCACATACGTGGAGATTCTGAAGGAAAGGGGTCGGGAGCGGCTGAACGAGTACCCGGCCATTTTTTTGGTTGATGCCTTTTTTCATAGCCTCCTAGTGTCTGAATGGCATGAGTGGGTCGAGCAAAGGCGGAAGAAAAAGTTGAGCCAGTGGAGACCGTCCGCTAACCTACGAGCGTATCTTGCTAGGGATAGTCCAGTGAGCGCAAGTGTTGCCGACGTGTTTCTAATCCCATTTTTAGGGGAAAGCCACTGGTACTTGGTTTGCTATGAACCGGTGAAGAAAGTCGTATCGGTGATCGACAGTCTCCACGACGATACCGCCTTTATGCCTGTGCTGCAGATGTACAAAGCCCAGTTGGACTCAATGGTAATATTACGATTGTTGTTTAACAGTTATTGTAACTTGGCATAAATGTTAACTCGTGTCTTACGCCGTTTTGTGTTTCTTGCAGAATATATTTTGTGCAATGGTCAATGGTATCCGTGGTAACCCTGTACCGGCGCGGCCAAAGCTCGATTGGCGACTGAAGAAGAGGAGGCCCAAGCAACGTAACACTTCGGACTGCGGCGTTTTCCTTTGCATGTACATGGATTACATTTGCCGGTCCGAGAGCCTCAAGGCGGCGGTGTGGAGCCAAGCAGAAGTAGACACCTTTAGATATAGAATGGCTTGGCAAATTATGAAAGGCCGGCCTAGAGCGGTTAGGTTTATTGTAAATCCGGCTAATGCCGAGAATCCCTCCCAACATGATTCCCCCAGTTGACATTGTACCATTACACTGTAATTTTTTTAATAAACTATGATTATTTAGAAAGCTCTCATTGATTTGTGTTGAAGATTATTGATTGATTGATTTGTCTGATTTCCGTTGAAGATGATTTGAGTTTGGTTTTTTTGGCTCTCATTGAGAATGATTGAAAGGTGGAAAACAAAATGTGTCCGTTAAGACAATGTCGCGGACAATGTGTGGGGAAGTGAAAATTTTCTAAGTGTTGGGTTAAGACATTCTGCTGGTCCGTCCGCTACACAATGTAGCGGACAGTGGGGGAAGTGAAAATTTTCTAAGTGTTGGGTTAAGACATTCTGCTGGCGTCCGCTACACAATGTAGCGGACAGTGGGGGAGTGAATTTTCTAAGTGTGACATTCTGCGTCCGCTACACAATGTGGCGGACAGTGGGGGAAGTGAAAATTTTCTAAGTGTTGGGTTAAGACATTCTGCTGGTCCGTCCGCTACACAATGTAGCGGACAGTGGGGGAAGTGAAAATTTTCTAAGTGTTGGGTTAAGACATCGCGGACGGTGGGGGTGGAAGTGAAAATTTTCTAAGTGTTGGGTTAAGACATTCTGCTGGCCCGTCCGCTACACAATGTCACGGACGGTGGGGGTGGGGAAAATGTGTTGGGTTAAGGCATTCTGCTGGCCCGTCCGCTAGACAATGTCGCGGACAATGTGGGGACAGGTGAAAATTTTCTAAGTGTTGGGTTAAGACATTCTGCTGGTCCGTCCGCTACACAATGTAGCGGACGTGAAAATTTTCTAAGTGTTGGGTTAAGACATTCTGCTGGCCCGCTACACGCTAAGACAATGTAGCGTTGATGCAGTTTTAATAAATTAAGACTTGTTTTGAATCAACAATCTCAATATCGATAAACAATAAATAACGTACGATTCACAATCAACGATCTCAATATATTGAGGGTATCTCAAACGGCACAATTAAGCGAGAAAAAATTTGGAAACATAATGAACATGTATACAATAAATTTGGTTATTATTAATAAATTAGGGTTCACATTGGGGGAAATAAATTTTTTCACAAGCGCTCCGATCAAAGATTACAACTTGAAAATCCCACCACCCAAGGTGTTCAAACACTACAAAGTCCCCGAGTTCGAGGCCATGCTGGCGCACGAAGACGTTCCAACCCTCTGCGAATTGCTTTTTTTGGGGTCGGCCGGGCTTCAGCTTGATTTCAACCTGCCAGGCCCCCTTGCGGCTATATAATCTTGAACTGTCATGAATTGTTGTAAATTGATTGGTAAAGGCTTCCGGTATGTCCTAACAAACACAATACAAAAAATAGGTTAGTTTTTAACCAAAAGATCAAACTTTTAACACACGAAAATACAGAGAAAGAGGGATGGCCTACAAGTTCATTCTCAAATCCCGGCATCATGACTTTGAAAAAGTGTTTGCCTGCCAGGTGCAAGTTGCCAATAAAATCGTAGGTGGTCTCCGATCCAGAAGCCATCGAGGTCGGCGATGAGGGGAGGACGGTGGTGTCGCCGGAGATGTGGGTCGCCGTAGATGGGGTAGCGGCTTGGGTTAGATGTTCGAGAGAGAGAGAGAGAGAGAGAGAATATAGCGGACTGATAAAAGCTGTTTTGATTAATATATAAATAGGATAGATCCGCTACATTGTATGATAAATATAGGATGACGTCCGCTACATTGTATAGCGGACATAAATGAAAACCAAAAGTTTTTCTGCGATGACGTCCGCTACATTGTATAGCGGACATAAATGAAGACCAAAAGTTTTTCTGCGATGACGTCCGCTACATTGTATAGCGGACATAAATGATGACCAAAAAATTAGGACTATGCATATCCGTCCGCTACATCAGAAATCGCTACATCAGAAAAAAAATTCCAGTATTCGGTTGAAAAATTATTAGAAAAAATTATTACAAATGTCAAACTTATATAAAAATTATTACAAATGTCAAACTTATACAAAAAATTAAAGGTCCACTGCAGCTTGTTCGTCCTCATCTTCGGCGTCATCTTCTTCCCCATCTTGCAAACCCCCTGGACTTATCCCCAGTGCCTTGTAATGGTTCCGCTTGTCGTGGTCGGTCATTTTGTTGCACAATGCACACCTTCGCAGCTTTTTAGGTTGAGTTGCCGTTTCAATTGAGCTTTTCATCCGCGTAGATCTCTTGCGGCCTTTCGTTTGCGATATAATTGGATCCAACGGCCGGATATCATTGTCGCCTTCCTCCCCCGGCTCGTCATCTTCGGATTCCGTCGTAGGCTCGGTGTCAACCGCATTGGTGACTGAAGCTGCTTCCAACTGGTCGACGATGGGCTCTTGCTGCTGAGCTACCTCGAGGAGATGTTTATAACCGACCATTGTAGCAGCAGCCTTTACGGACAAACGGGTGAACATCGTCACCAGATGATTATACCGCAACGTCTCTGATTCTTCAAAGTCAGTATACGGGTGCTCCGGAAAGGAAATGGTACCGTGCAACCTGTTTGCACCTTTCGTCCACCGTGGCAAGACGTATTTATCGGGGATTGTCCTGATATTCTTCTGGGTGAAAAACCGCAGAATGTGTCTACACAGGATGCCATGGAACTCAAACTTCTTGCAAACACACGTCACCGAGTCCGTCAATGTGTCGTGGCTCACCGTATAAATTCTGCGCAGCTTCTCAGGGACGAGGTCATTCACGAGCGAATAAACCTTGTACTCACGCGTAGACATTTCTGCCACCTTGTTTATACTGTATCGTCCCGATTTTCGCAGCTCTACTTGGTATAGCAAGAAGATCTCCTTCGTATAGACTTTGGCACCGTTCAGCTCCAGCGGGGTCTCTAGCAACCTTCTCCTTTGTTTGTACGTTGTTGCAAAGTCGGCAGCCCTTTCTTTTACGAACAACGAAGCTACCGCTTTTTGTGCGGATGCAACGAAAGTCTTCAAATTGGTAGCTGTACCCACATAACTATCGAACGTGGCATTCATAGATTCACTCCTGCCCGTCGTTTTCATGCCCGCTGAAAAATACCTCCTCGTGTAAACGCCAATCCATTGCTCTTTGCGCTCGTACAAGTGCCGGAGCCACTCGTTGTCTTGCAATGAGTAATCCCGAACAAGCTTTTCCCACCTCTCCTCGAATTCCTCAATCGTTAACGACTTGGTAATGCACTTGTCAAAATCCTGTTTAAAGTCTGGATACTTTGCGTACACGTGATGCAGACGTTCAGGGTATTTGTTGCTTATGTGCCAAGTGCACAAGTTGTGCCGGGTGTCTGGGAAGACGGTCGCAATAGCCTTCTTCATTGCCAAATCTTGATCGGTGATGATCACTTTGGGTGCTTTGAAGTTCATTGCTTCCAGCCACGTCCTAAACAACCATACAAAAGAACCCTCGCTCTCGTCCCTTAACAAGGCGAACCCGAACAGGATGGAGTGATAATGATGATTGACGCCGGTGAAAGGAGCGAACGGCATCGAGTACTTGTTGGTACGGTATGTGGTGTCGAAAGTCACGACATCCCCAAAATGCTTATAAGCTAGCCTCGAACGACCGTCGACCCAAAAAATTGTACTAACTCGATGCTCGTCGTCAAGTTTATAATCGAAGGTAAACTGCGGGTCCTCCATCTGCATCCGTTTCAATAGGCTCATTGTCGATTGCGCATCATTGAGGTCATACGCGGCTCGTCTATGGGTTCGGACCGCGTTACGAACGTCTGTCGTGTTAAAGTTTAAATTTTGAATTCCCCCAGCCTGTTCAGCAAGAACATTAACAATCTCAGTAGGTCCAATTCGCGCATTGCTCATTGTGTGAATTAGGCTCCTCGCGACCTTACCCATCTTCTTGTGTTGATGCATCTGACTCACCTTAGAAGGAGTTACTAACGGGTGATTGTGTGCCAGTTCCAGGCTGGTAATAAGCCAATGATCATGATTGGCTTTGTAGCTTACGAACATCTTGACCTGGCAATTTGTGCGCTCAAAGCAGTCCCGTCTTCTACGCGAATATCCTATTTCGTCATCACTGTCATCATTGCCTACGCGTGTCTCATTTTGCTGTGGATTTCTGCCCCTATGACACTCGTATAAGCGAGAGCATATCTTTTTTGTTACGTTGCTTGTTCTTGTAGTCTTTATTCTAATGCCAAAACCAACCCTCAATGAATACGCTCGAAAACATTCTTCAGCTTCTTCCAATGTTTGAAACGTTCGTCCTAGATACGGATCACTAGCATCTACGGGGACGTTGGAGCTCGACACGAAATCAGACATTGTGAAACAAGACCTGTGTAGAAATAGACTACGCTTAACAATCAAATGGCATTTCTAACTGAAAATATTACCTAAAAATTACCTTGGCGAATAGACCAATTTAGGATGACAAACATACCGTATGCATAACCCCTGAAAGTGTCTCCAAATTAACAATTATTAATTTACTGAACATAACAAATTAAAATTACTAAGATAAATAGACGAATTCATCATGCCAAAAAATCGAATTAAACTATAATTTTATTTAGAGTTAACAAATTACACCTTTTTTATGAACATCATGTCTAGAACATCACAAATTGAAGAATAGAGTGACAAATTTCTAGAACATCAAAAAAAATCTATACTTTTTTGTCCGAACAAAATAAAATTATATTTTACCATTCAATCCATAAAGAAAACTTCACCATTCGCAAACTTACCTTACTTGAGTGAAGCTTAAGTTTTACTCGAAGCTTGAAGGGAGCTGAAAATGGAAGCGAGTCCGAAGGAGAAGAAAATTGTAGCCGAAGGAGCTTGAGGAATTCCGACAACCCGTCGTGTGTAGAAATAAAGGTACAAACACGTGGTAATGTGTCAGGGAAGTCAGTCGTCCGCTACACTGTCTAGCGGACGACATTTTGGCTGTCAACGTGGGCCCAATTATGTGCTCCGCTAGACAGTGTAGCGGAGGGGGAGCAGGGGCAAAATGGTAAAAAGGTCGTCCGCTACACTGTGTAGCGGACCACTGACAGCGCCGCAAAAATACGCGATCTGGGCCGTCCATCCCGGGATGGACGGTCAGATCGCGCTAGCAAGATTCCCATTTTGCTAGCGCTATCAACGGATCAGCTCCCTATATATATATATATATATATATATATATAGTGCCGATGATTTTATGCCAAATTATTATTTTTAACGTGTTAATGTCTTTGTAATTTATCTATACGAAGTCAGATATGGATAGGATACGGGCTATTCGTGGCCGGGTTGGACGCCGAGCTGCTTCCTCCCCAGTGGGTCCCACCTCGTCATTGCCTACTGATGACGAGGTACAGAGTGATCGCGTACAGCAGATGAGGCCCCAGCTCCAGCCCCATCTTCCGTGGGTTCTACCACAGGTATAATTGATAACGGTGTTTAGTACATTTTCGCTAGCCTTATATTTAAAGTATATTTGAACTGTATTAATGTCTGTGTTTTGTAGGATCTCGACGAGGCCGTGGTCCGACACGCGGGGTACGCATCGACCCCCAGCGTAAACAGAGAGTTACGCTCACCCAGGAGGGCCTGTAAGTAAAAAAATATCACATCATGCCTTATATTTAAAATTTTGGGGTGTTAATTTATATTTGAACTGTATTAATTTATTTATTTACTTCTTTGGCAGGATCCTGGAGAATCAGGCGAGGACGAAGATCGGCGTTCTTGTGAAGGGCCGATTCTTCGAGCCACGCCTGTACTGGAAGGACTGGGATGCCGCTGCGAGGGAGTCCCTATGGGAGGAGTGGCTGGTACGGTGAAGTATTTTTTTTAGCGATAGTATTTGTTTAATTAGAGTTTGTTTTCTGTAGTTAATTTGTGTTATTGAATGCCTTACAGGAGGGGTTCACGTTTGACTCGCCTGAGCAGCAGGCACTGGGGCAGGCAGGCCTTCTTTGCTTACATCGGCAAAAATTACCGCCGATGGCTCCACGACGCACAGGACTGGGCGAAGAAGATGCTGCCCGAGGGTGCCCCGTTGATGGAGATGAAGAGATATCCCCCACATTGGATATCTCCGACTGTATGGGGGAGATGATAGATCGGTGGGCTGCGGATCCAGGTTGGGACTCCAAGAGTAAGAGCGGGGCTGAGAACAGACAGAACAAAGATCCGACGCACACGGGGGGTCGGTGCCACACGACATCGTCCGACACAAGAATGCGGTCGAGAACCCGGATCTGGAGGACGATGAGGTCATAGCTCTGACGTATAATCAGATGCACGTGCGGAAGAAGGACAAGGACGAGGCGCACCGGGCGGGCGACTATATTTCAGATATTGCCCGGCGGATCGATGTGAGTCAATTTGTTTAAGTTGTTAATTTTTTTTCTTTCTATCCTCAATGTCTGTTGCGTTAATTAATGCCCTAACATATCTTTAAATCACTATTTTTGCAGGCCTCGTATGAACAGCTTAGGGGGTCCGAGCAGCAGTCCGGACAGCCATCAGCGTCCACTAGTACGGGTGCGAGTACTGGGGCGTTGAAGCGATGGCTGGATACGCCGGAGGTCGTCAATCGGCCGAAAGGCCGCATACGCGGCCTGCCTAGCACGACTGCTTGTGCCGTGATAGGAGCGTCCTCACCCCCCACTGCACCTCCACAGACACCGGCTCCTCGGCATCCATTGGACGACGCGGAGATCCCGCGCATTGCTACGGTGGTGTTGAGAATGATCAGGGAGCAAGATAAGTAGGGTACCGCAGCTGGACATGCCGAGCCGGCCCCGAATCAGCAGGATCCAGATCCGGGACTTGGCAACCCCTGATGAACCTCTTCTCGTGCCCGGTCCCAACTTCCCTCTGGCCCCCGCGCCCGGCTTGTACTCTTCTTCCCTCCCCTAACCAGCTGTATCCGGTTCCTAACCTGTACATAATGAGTCTTTTTTATGATTAATTTTACATATTTATTTGTGTATTGATTATTGCGCGCTGTTGTTGAGGATTGATTTTTTTATTACAGGTTTGGGCATTAGAAAAATAAAAAAAATATTTTAAATTTTTTTTGACTTTTGGCGACGGATTATATCCGTCGCTAAAAGTATTTTATTACTATCCGTGTTTAGCGACGGATTATTCCGTCGCTAAATAAGACATTTCGTGACGGAATATTCCGTCGCTAAATAAGACATTTCGCGACGGAATATTCCGTCGCTAAAATATTTATTTCGTCGCTAATTAATAAATAAATCCGTCGCAAAAACTTAAATATTACACGACGGATTTGAAAATTCCGTCGCCAAACTATTAGTAACGGGCTTTTATACGAGAGACTTTTAGCGACGATAAATCCGTCGCTAAAACATTTAGCAATAGATTTTAGGTTTTAGCGACGGATTTCTCCGTCGCTAAAAGCCTTTTTTCTTAGTGTACCGTACACTAAGCCCCACTTCAACGGTTCCGCTCATCAGTTAGTGGGCCGGGGAGTACGGGGTCCCCCTCCATAAGGGAAGGTAGTTTTGTAATAATGTATATTTTTCGCTGTAGGGTTTTCGTATATACGCCCTGGTTTGGAGACATATAGAGAGAAAAATGGCAATAGAAATAGAGTGCTAGAGTTTCTAGCTATAAACATATTGTTGATCTATTGCTACTCCAACTATTTTAACCAAGTAGACGGGAAACTTGAAAGTTCAAACCTTAAAGTAGACGATATATTTTTTGCAGGAAGTACAACTTTGTACAACTTTGCGGAACTAGATAAGCCATAATCTGAATGAATACTTCGTTACACACGAATCTTCTAGAGTGCAGCTACAATATAATTTGAAACTAATCATTCCACAAAAAAATGAAGATTGGATTCCCCGGTCCACTGTTGTCAACGAGACACTGGGTTTGTAGGACTTGTCAAGCAATCAATTAAAGCTCTGCAGTACACATGCCTTGTCTTCGAATAAAAGTCTAGCCTGATTCACGGGCAATGCAACAGACGGATTGCTCCTTCTAATCCAAACTTGTATTACCCAAAGTCTTACAGCAGTTTGAAAAGCTTCAGGACACAGTAAATCATGGATCACAGAGTTTCTTTGTTCTATAAAAAGCACGTCCATGCATGGCACGAACTCCCGAGTACGTATCAGATACTTTGCATGGGATTAAACGAAAGGGACTCCGGTAATTGGTCGGTTCATCTTACAAGAAATCATGATCTTATCATTGCCTTCCAAAAATGCCAACTGGGTCCCTGCCTGCTGAACTTTTCACTACTTTTCATAGCAAAAGAAGAAAGAAAAAGGTAAAGAAAGGGAAAAGCAACTGCAGCCTGCCTTGCCTGGAGTGTTATGCAGAAACCAAGTAGATTTCTTTCTTGCATGAAACCAAGCACACTTCGAGGAAAGGAAAGCACCAAATCGTTTAGAAAAGCTAATAAAGCCTTTGCAGTTTTGATCTCTCTTTTTGCATGAAAAGAGAATCTGATACCCCTCTGTTATGTATCCAACTCCATTCATTGCCTTGTAGCTGCCCTAACCTCTGTCATCCTATATCTATCCATGTCATGGCATTGGTAATTTCAACTCCTCTGGTCTTTGACTTGTAATTTAAGACCTCGTCCTTTATTTTTGATAGTTGTACACTGTGTACTTCAATATAAAAATACAACAATCACTACGACCGGCGACGACAATGACAAACAAAATTTAATGACTGGCATAATTAAAATTATACTAAAAGTTAAATCAGCTTACCCTATAATAATTTTAAATGTTACTTTCGGTTTTAAATGACAAAAGGGGG